>MU757353.1:88896-123190 GCA_026770625.1 Nicotiana glauca | reverse complement strand
TCGATCTAATAAGTACCTTGTGTTAGAATTGAGAAATTTTATGGCTCGGATCTTTAGTATTCTCTTATTTATTACTTGTGTTTACTATTTAGGCAGAATACCCTCACCCATTCTTACTAACCCATTCTTACTAAAAAACTAAAAGAAGCCTCAAAAACAAAAGAAAGGGTGGAAAGTGAGGAAGAAAGAGACGTAGAAATAGAAACAGCTCCTGAACAACTAAATAAAATTTTCTAGTACAACATTGGACGATTTCTTTACTTTTCTTGAAGAGATATGTTAATATATTAATATTTTAAATGGCTTGTCATCCCGTAGACATTATGTGGTTTTGGCTTTATTTTGTGGTGTTTGCATGGAACTTATGTCATGAGTAGCTTTTGGGGCTGGTACGAATTAGCAATAATTTAGGAAAATAATCATTGAACATCAGTAGTTTGCTTTAGTTGAGTACAATTCTTTGAAATTAGAATAGAGGCGTGTCAGACCAAATAAAATCTCAAAGCTCATGGTCCTAACTTAATTAATTTTAACTCTTTAGAAATCGAGGCGCACCATTTAGCTAACTTTCCATGGCCCTCGCAAAGTTAAAAATGAGTAGTTACTTTAGGCGCGTTATTTTAAATTACCTTCCTAAACTCGGGTGCGCATTTATGTGACCCAAATCCAAATCTCAACAATGTTAGATAAAATATGTCCGGGACCGCGGGTGCATTTATGTGACGTGGTTCAAGACGTGTTTTAAATAACGTTGAAATCTTCCTAAAAATATAATAATAAAAGAGGTTACAAAGTTAAAATTGTACCATAAGTTAAAACATGTATAAAAATCAGATTTTTAGCCAATTATAATAATTTTAAGTGACTGTGCTAGAACCACGGGATCCGGGGGTGCGTAACACCTTCCCTCAGGTCAACAAAATTCCTTATTCAGAATTTCTGGTTCGCAGACTCGAATTGGGAAGTCGAACATTTTTCTCGATTTGGGATTTAAGTTAAACCGGTGACTTGGGACATCGAAAGCCAAATTTATCCCAAGTAGAGATTCTAAAAATAAATAAATAATCCCATTTCGAATAATGTCACTTTAAATGGAAAAACTCCCTTATACATTATCCTTCGGGGTAGGTGTGTAAAAAGGAGGTATGACAGACGCTATCATATATGAGGACTTATTGGAAAAAATATTTCTACTTTTCATGCTTCAAATGTGGTACTACAACAGCAATACCGTGAAAAAGATTTTAATAAATATTCTGAGTTAATCACATGTCTACTTGTGACAGAGCAGAATAATACGCTATTAATAAAAAATCATGAAGCCCGTTCCACTAGGTCAGCTCCATTTCCGGAAGTGAATATTGTAGCAGCATATGATAAGTTTGAAAGAAAATAAAAATAATTACCGTGATCGTAGACATGGTCATAGACGTGGATGCAGAAGGGGACGAAAGAATTATCGTCATTATGGTGGAAATAAACTGGAGAACAATAAGGGTTCTCATATTATTCCTTCAAAAGGTAAAATTAGTATATGTCATCGATGTGGTATGAAAGGTCATTGGGCACGCATTTATCGTACGCTAGATCATTTTGTCAAACTTTATCAAGCCTCCCTCGAAAAGAAAGAAAATAATGTGGAGGCACACTGGACAAGAAAATAATGTGGAGGCACACTGGACCTTTCAAAATAATGATGATGAAGCAGGTCTCTCAAACAAATATGATTCTAAGGCACATTTTGCATATAATGATGATGATTTTGGAGGCCTAGCAAATATTACTCATTTAGAAGTTGGAGACTTCTTTGAGTATATTGACTGAAGAACTAATCATCTTACTGGGGAATGAAGCTATATAACTTGTTATTTTTTAATGTTTGCAACTAATTTATTTTTCTTGAGTGTATTTTCCTAATGCATCATGTATTTCTAGTTTCTACATTCCTAATGTATTTCTTAATGTTCTTTTTCTGTTTGTCTTTCATATTTCTTATGATGTATTTTTTATTTTTTTATAAAGAATATGAAAATTCCCCAGTCTTCACTTGGACTCAAGATTAATAAAGATGATATATGTCTTTTGGATAGTGCTACAACACATATTATTTTAAGAGATAGGAGATATTTCTCTTATTTGATAATGAAAGAAGCCAATGTTAATACAATATCCGATAGTACAAGATTAATTGAAGGTTCTGGAAGAGCCAATTTATTACTACTAGGAGGAACAAGTTTGGCTGTTGATGAAGCATTATATTGTAGTAAATCTCAAAGAAACATATTAAATTTTAAAGATATTCGCCAAAATGGCTATCATATTGAGACTACAAATGATGAAAAGATTGAATATCTTTATATTGCTACAATAATGTCCAGTAAGAAATATGTGCTAGAAATGTTACATGCTCTTTCCTCCAACTTATACTACACAAGTATTACTAGGATTGAAACACATGCCGTAGTAAACGAGAAGTTTACTAATCAAGATAATTTTATTATTTGGTATGACCGGTTGGGCCATCCTGGTTCTAATATGACGTGTAAAATAATTAAAAATTTACATGGACATGCAATGAAGAATTAGAAGATTCTTCAATTTAAGGAATTCTCTTGTGCTTCATGTCCTCAAGGCAAATTAATTATCAGACCGTCAACTACTAAAGTTAGGATAGAATCCCTTGCATTTCTGGAATGTGTACAATGTGATATATGTGGGCCCATTCACCCTCCATGTGGACCATTCAAATATATATAGTTTTGGTAGATGCATCTACAAGATGGTCACATGTGTGCTTACTATCAACTCGCAATATGGCAATTGTGAGATTGTTGGCTCAAATAATAAAAGTAAGAGCACAATTTTCGTATTATGCAATTAAGATAATTCGTCTTGATAATGCTTGTGAGTTTACATCTCAAGCCTTTAATGATTATTGCATATCAACTGGGATAACAATTGAGCATCTGGTTGCTAATATTCATACACAAAATAGTTTAGATGAATCATTGATCAAACGCCTCCAATTAATTGCTAGATCAATGCTTATGAGAACAAAACTTCCCATTTCAGTATGAGGTCATGCTATTTTGTATACAACAGCATTTATGCGGATAAGACCCACAAGTTATCATAAAATCTCCCCATTGCAATTGGTTTTTGATCACGAGACAAATATTTTCCATCTTAGAAACTTTGATTGTGCGATATATGTTCCAATTGCTCCACCACAATGCAAAAAGATGGGTCCTCAAAGAAGGTTGGGGATATATATTAGATATGAATCTCCTTCTATTATAAAATATCTAGAGCCGATGATTGGAGATTTATTTACGACAAGATTTTCTTATTGCCATTTTTGATGAACCAGTATACCCAATATTAGGGGGAGAAAATAAGCAGCTGAAAAAGAAGATAGATTGGAATGCATTATCACAGTCTCATTTAGATCCTTGAACAAATCAATATGAACAAGAGGTTCAAAAGATTATTTATTTGCAAAATATTACAAATCCATTACCAGATACATTCACTGACCTACCAAGGGTGACTAAGTCACATATTCCAGCTGCTAATGCTCCAATTCGAGTTGATATCTCGATAGGACAATCAATTAAAGCAAATAATTCTAAGTCACGCTTGAAACGTGGCAGACCAATCGGTTCTAAAGATAAAAATCCTCGTAGAAGAAAAGGAGCAAATGATCAAAGTGATCATAACACGAAGGGAAAGGTTCAAGAAGAGCCCTAAGACGTAACACATGATAAGAACTTAGCGGGAGGTCCAGTTACATGAAAATAATGAGAATGAAGAGATATCAATAAGTTACGTCTCAACGGGAAAAAGGTGAAACCGAAATAATAATGTTATCGATAACAATTTTGCTTATAATGTTGATGTTGAAATAATGCAACAAGATGAGGATCCTGAACCAAAATATATCGATGAATGTAGACTGAGAAATTATTGGCCAAAATGAAAAGACACTATCCAAGCAGAGTTAACTTTACTTGGAAAACATGATGTCACGACCCAATTTCCTAACCCGGTCGTAATGGCGCCTCTCGTGAAGACAAGGCCAGCCAACTAACCCAAATCGTCTCTTAACAATTATTAAACATAAATAAATAGATAAATACAGCTTAACGACAATAATAACCAGTGTTTACAGCCCAACATAACCCGACCGGGGTGTCACAAGTCACGAGCATCTAAAGAAAACCTGAACACAACTACAGGGCCAATAATATACAAAACTAAATTCTGAAATTAAAGACAATGTCCGGTGCCGCGAACGCTGGCGGTCACCTTGCTCAGCTACAATAGTAATACCTTCAATCAGCTAATATCCCGCTACCGGGTGATCAATACCTCCAGCTGCACGCGAGGTGCAGGGAGTAAAGTACTCCAACCCAGTGAGTAATAAAAGTAAATAACAACTTAGCGGTAAGAAATCACGTAAAATATATCGTCATGCTGTATAGAAGCAGAGAAAAACCCTTCAATTGGGAAAATCAGTGAAAACTGTAAAATCTTTAGAAATATCTTGGCTCAGTTTAAAACCACTTTTTGAAAATGATCCTTTCAACAGTTGCGAAAATAATTTCAACAAGTAAGAAATAATCAGAAATCTGCCCCTCGAGCTCAATATCAACCTCTCAGTACAGTATCAGACCCGGGGGCTCACTCCCAATTCACAAAGTACAACATCAGCCTCTCGGGCTCACTCCCAACTCACAAGGTACAGCATCAGCCTCTCGGGCTCAATATCAGTATCTCAGAACAGTATCAGCCCCTCGGGCTCAGAATGGTATGAATCAACCAAACAATGAAATAAGAGCACATAATTATTATGGCAGATAATGCAGATAAGGAACAAATGCATGAGTGCAATGCAATGCATATGATGGTACACTCTAGTACCCGCTGCGGCATGCAGCCAGCTCCATTTATTTATCGTCGACGGCGCTCACTGGGCGTGTACAGACTCCGGAGGGGCTCCTACAGCCCAAGCGCAATATTATCCATCTCGTGGCATCAAATAGACTCTCGGCCTTAATATCAATATATTATTGTTGCAGCGTGCAGCCCGATCCGTATCAATATATCACTGCTGCGGCATGCAGCCCGATCCATATCAATATATCATTGCTGCGGCTTGCAGCCCGATCCATATCAAGTATAAACATCCTCACTATCGGGTCCTCGACCCATCTCAGTCAAGTAATGCACAGCCTCTCGGGCATAACAAGTTATAGGGATCTTCGCCCTCATATACTTTTCGTTCAATATTCATGTTCAAAAATACAGTTCTTATAACATTTTTAACAATTGAAAACATGACTGAGAGTATGGTTTTATGCAAACAAGTGAGGAAAAACACATAAGGATCCCCTAAGGATTCTACAGGTCGGCACAAGGCCCCAAACATAGCAGTAAGCTCAATTCTCGATAATAAAGTATGCGTATCAATCGCCAATATTGTAGAAAATAACACTCGGGATGGACCAAGTCACAATCCCCGATAGTAAACGACCCCACGCGCGTCATAGAATGCGTGTCACACCTCAATATAGCGTTATGATGTGAAAGTCGGGAGTTTCAAACCCTCAGGATATCATTTACAAGCATTACTCACCTCAAGACGGCCAAAAATCTAGCTCGTTATGCCCTTGCCTCGCAAATCGACCTCCCCACGCGTCGAATCTGCTCAAAACCACAACGAATACATTACAATAGGCTAAGGGGACATAACCCAATCTAAAAGACTCGAAAAACATCGAAATTCATGAAATATGCAAAACCCGAGCCCCGGGCCGACGTCTCGAAAAATTATAAAATTAACATCACCGGCTTCCTTATCTCGCCACGAGCCTAACCATGTAAAAATCATTCAATTCCCATATCATTTCGACCCTCAAATCAGTGATTCTATCCAAGAGGATTTTCTACCCTTTTCAACAAAATTCTCAGATTATACACCAAAACTTGTAATAGATTCGAGTTATACAACCAAAATTGAGTTAAGAACACTTACCCCGTTGTTCTCTCCAAAAATCTGTCGAAAAATCGCCTTATCCGAGCTCCAAATTGGTAAAAATAGAAAATGGGTTCGTCCCATTTTCATAACTTGAAAAACAGCAAATTTTTCGTGTGCACTGTTCAACCCGCGTGTACTGTTCACCCAGTTACTGTTCACCCAGTTACTGTTCACGGGTACTGTTACGGGTACTGTTCACGGATACTGTTACGGGGTACTGTTCACGGCACTATTCACGGATACTATTACGGTGCACTGTTCATGGGCACTGTTCATAACTACTGTTCACAGTGCTGTAAAAAAAATGCAGCAACTTTATTTTTCGTGCCTAAATCGATCCGTTAACCTTCCGAAATATACCCGAGGCCCCCGGTACCTCAACTAAAAGCACCAACATATCTTAAAACATTATCCAAACTTTCTCCAATCGTCAAAACACCTCAACTAACGCCAAAATCATCAAATTACATCGAATTCAAGCCTAAGTTCTTTAAAACTTCTAAAACACGCATTCGATCAAAAACCTATCCAAAACACGTCTGAATGCCCTGAAATTTTGCAGACAAGTCCAAAATGATATAACGAATCTACAGAAACTCTCGGAATTTCACTCCGACCCTCGGATCAAAATCTCACCTATCAACCGGAATTCGCCAAAATACTAACTTTGCCAATTCAAGCTTAATTCTACACCGGTCATCACAAAAATATTTCGGACACACTCCTAAGTCCCAAATCACCTAACGAAGCTATCCGAACCATAAAATTTGCATTTTGAGCCCTCTAACATATAAGTCAATATCCGGTTGACTTTTCCAACTTAAGCTTCCTTAAAAGAGACTAAGCGTCTCAAACCTTACCAAAATCATTCCGGAATGACTTCAAATTTTGCACACAAGTCACATTCCACATTACAGACTTGACCCAACTTTCGGAACCGAATTCCGACCCCGATATCAAAATTTCCACTTTCGGTCGAATTTTCTCAAAAACCTTCAAATTTCTATATTTAGCCAAATGACTTCAAAATGACCTCCGGACATCCGAATTCACTTCCAATCGCGCTCCCAACTCCAGAATTACCATACAGAGCTATTCCCAGACTCAGAATCCCAAACAGACATCTATATCACTGAAATGCCATCTAACCCAAATTTATGAAATTCTTCTAAAATACTAACTTCCACGATATACGCCGAAATGTTCATGGGTAATCCAAAACCAAATCCGGACATACGCCCAAGTCCGAAATCATCATACGAACATGCTGGAACTTTCATATCCTGATTCCGAGTTCGTTTACTCAACATTCCAATCTTAGCCATTTTCTTCAACTTAAGGCTGCCGCAATGAAAATTTTCTTTCCAATTCGACTCCGAATTTCCCGAAATTCAATTCTGACTATACGCACAAGCCAATATACCTAAAATAAAGTTGTTCATGACTTTCAACTGCTGAACGACGCGCTAGAGCTCAAAACGACCAGTCGGGTCATTACACATGAAGTCTATTATGAATAGCTTAAAGATTAAATCTCCTACTTTATATCCATCCCACTCACTATTTATAATAGGAAGTCTTCTCATTTTATGCCTATAAAAGGCTAGGTAAATAATGGAAGACACACCAAAAAAGAAGTGAAATACTCCTTCTTGTTATCTCTATTTCTTATTTACATTTTATTAAGTCACTTTTATTTTATAACACTTCTCTGTTTTTAGTACTCAAACAGAAACTCAAGTATCATATGCGCACAAAAACGTAAGAATTAAATACAATACAATTTAGAATTTTCTTGGAAAACTAAGATTCTTGGAGAAAAGAAAAGTTATCAAGTACTAGTAATCTTTAGAAATGCATTAATTCTGTTAATTCTACGACGGAGTGTTTCTTTATTTTCGAGAAAGTGAAAGTGCTTCGTAAATGAATTATGACTTAAGTTGATAAATTCAATCTCTAGATTCTTACAATTAAATTCATTATACATTTGAAATTATAAATTTAATTTTTTGTTGAGTTTTAATAAGATTTTCATAACTAATATCTACACTTCATTTAAAAAATATTTATGTTTGGTCATATGTAGAGAATACTCCTATTAAATTTCGTTGAACCCATTAAAAAAATAATACTAAAAGCACAAAAACACTGCCTTTTGACAAATTTGCCCAATCGTACTAGCCCGATTATCCCAGCAATTGCATCGAAGACACGAGCACACCAGACAATTACTAATCCCTCCGTTTCGATTTACGGTCCGTTTCATACGATTTCCTTTTACACGCGTAACCAATTTAGTTTAAATTTTTAATTCTATTCTTAACGAGAATCTTTTATAATTATACAAATACTTATATTTTATTTTAACTTCTGTAGGATCACGAATTTTATTTTATTTTTTAAATACTTAATCAAATTAGAGGGAGGAACTATAAACTTGCAATTATTGTAGTGTCTAAGCTCCTCTATTTTATGACTGGAGAAATGGGTAAACTACCTAAGCAAAAGTTCAAAAACCAATCTTCTATGCATATATTTGGTTGACAGCTGTCAGTTTATCTTTTTTTATTCCTTTTAATAATGCATCCATGATGGTGGAGAACATAAAATAAAAAAAGCGAAGAGGACAAAAGAATGACTCTGTCTTCACAAGTTGGTGGAGTCAACACCACTCATTTGCACTTAAAAAGTCTGCTCGAGCTTAACATAACTAGCTTCAAAGTAATTAATCCTCGATCAATCGATCAATCGATCGACATGGCGAACGTTGCGGTGGAATTTCTGGTGCAGAACTTGATGCAGCTGCTGAGGGACAACGCGGAGCTGATTATCGGAGTTAAGGATTCGGCTGAGAGTCTGCTTCAAGATCTCAATGATTTCAACGCTTTTCTCAAGCAAGCAGCCAAGTCCCGCACTGAGAACGATGTCCACAAAGAATTGGTGAAGAAAATTAAGACTGTGGTCAACTCTGCTGAAGATGCCATTGATAAGTTTGTGATTGAGGCTAAGCTTCACAAGGACAAAGGGGTTGGCAGGTTTGTGGATGTTAAGCATTATAAAAGAGTGTATGATGTAGCAGCCGAGATCAAAGGTATCAGAGAAAAAGTGAAAGAAATCCGTCAGAATAATGCCCTTGACCTTCAAGCCCTTCAAGATGAAGATCAATCTGCCAAAGCTGTCCAAGAAAGAAAGGTATCGCATCGATCATCAATCTCAATATTTATTATACATGGAAATGCTTCTACTTGTCATAGATTGGGATGGTTTGAGATCTAGACAACATTAATTGAGTATGCAGACTACTGTTTAATCCGTGCGTTACTACTAACTGCAGGGGCGGATTTAGGGTGGGAATGGTGTTCATATGAACTCCCTTGGCTGAAAAAAGTCACGCACTCCGGTCCAAAATAAGTGATTTTTTTTAGCTGTTTTGACGCAGATGAACAAATTCACCTTTTTAACATTAGATAGCAATGAAATTGACCATATTAAGCTTTACTATCTATTCATATAAACACATGTGACACATACTCTAAACACTATTTACTATAAGAGCAATGTAGGAAATAAATAATTAATTAATTCTTGAAATTTAAAAAATTAATTATTTTGGACCACAAAATAAAGGTCAAAAAATCACTTATTTTGGACCGGAGGAATATATATATGAGGCAAAATCTATTTTTTAACTCTGTATATATTATATTTTGAATCCACTTGACACAGTCCAAAAGCATAGCTTCCGCTTTTATTGACTAGTTGTCTTTTCGAATATTTCGACTACTCAATTTTTTTTTTTTTTGGATTGGGGAAAGGGGAAAAGTGAATAATCTAGTAAAATTGAATCATCTGTTAACAACAATAGAACTGCCACTCAATTTTGCTAACATGTCTGTCAATATCTAAAGAGGTCCAGATCAAATAATTAAATGGTATAATCGAACGCATTAATATGATGTTGCTTAGCCAAAAACTTTTTCTCGGAAAGCAGCAGTGCGTTGAAATATGAGAGTACATGTAACGCTCTTGATTAATGACTAAATCATTATACGTAGATACCCCTCCTAAAATGCAGCAACAACAATAATAACAACAACCCAGTATAATCCCACATGTGAGGTCGGGAGGTTAGTGTGTACACAGGCTGTTTCCGAAAGACCCTCGGCATAAGGAGATAAAGAAGAGGCAATGGAACGCTAGGAAGACAGTACCAGCGACCTAAGAATCAGAAAAATAAATGGAAAAGGCAGTATCAGAATAATGGAAAGGTACTAGCAAACTAGAGCAAAAAAACAGTACGAACACAACAAGTACCACTATCAAACTAAAGCAAGACACTAACAAACTAGCCTAACACCCACAACGGGGAAGAAAAACGCTCAACTACCTCCTACCCTACGACCCTAATGCTTGCCCTCCAAACCTTCCTATCTAAGGTCATATTCTCGGTGAGCTAGAGTCACGCCATGTCCTACCTAAAATGCAATGCGATTTAGTTCACAGTCACTGTTCTATGTAATTGAGAATCTGACTTGACCAACTATAACTATTACATTTTCAAAGACAGAAGCACGTATCTTTTTGTAGTTGTACAAATACATGATGTTTTTTCTGAAATTCATATATCTGATCTTTATCTTTGCTATTTTGAAAGCCTCCAGTGGTAGAGGAAGATGATGTGGTTGGATTTGAAGAGGAAGCAGATAAAGTGATCAACCGTCTTCTGGGAGGATCAAGTGGACTAGAAGTTGTTCCAGTTGTTGGAATGCCTGGTCTCGGCAAAACAACACTCGCAAATAAGATTTACAAGCATCCTGACATCGGGTATCAGTTTTTTACTCGCATTTGGGTTTATGTTTCTCAATCATACAGGAGAAGAGAATTATTTCTCAACATCATCAGCAAATTCACTCGAAATACCAAACAATACCATGATATGTGTGAGGAGGATTTAGCTGATGAAATACAAGATTTTTTGGGCAAGGGAGGAAAATACTTGATTGTCTTGGATGATGTATGGTCTCCTGACGCTTGGGAACGTATCAGAATAGCTTTCCCAAACAACAACAAATCTAATAGAATATTATTGACCACTCGAGATAGCAAAGTTGCTAACCAATGCAAGCAGTGCATTGGTATACCTCATGATTTAAAATTTCTGACTGAAGATGAAAGTTGGATTTTATTGGAGAAGAAAGTTTTCCATAAAGATAAATGTCCTCCTGAATTGGAATTTTCTGGAAAGAGCATAGCCAAAAAATGTAATGGACTACCCCTTGCAATTGTTGTTATTGCAGGAGCACTAATTGGGAAAGGCAAGACATCAAGAGAGTGGAAACAAGTGGATCAGAGTGTGGGCGAACACCTCATAAATAAAGACCAGCCTGAGAATTGTAACCAATTGGTGCAACTGAGTTATGATCGCTTGTCTTACGACTTGAAAGCATGTTTTTTATATTGTGGTGCATTTCCCGGAGGCTTTGAGATCCCTGCTTGGAAGTTAATCCGTTTGTGGATCGCAGAAGGGTTCATACAGTATAAAGGCCACTTATCTCTTGAGTGTAAAGCAGAGGATAACTTGAATGATCTCATCAACAGGAATCTAGTGATGGTAATGCAAAGAACATCTGATGGGCAAATCAAAACATGTCGTCTTCATGACATGTTGCACGAGTTTTGCAGACAAGAGGCGATGAAGGAAGAAAATCTTTTCCAAGAAATAAAACTAGGTGCTGAGCAGTATTTCCCAGGAAAACGGGAACTAGCCACCTACCGTCGCTTATGCATTCATTCCTCAGTTTTGGAATTTATCTCTACAAAGCCCTCAGGTGAACATGTCAGGTCATTCTTATCCTTTTCTTTAAAAAAGATCGAGATGCCATCTGTCGACATCCCAACCATACCAAAAGGCTTCCCGTTGCTGAGGGTTTTTGATGTCGAGTCCATCAACTTCAGTCGCTTTTCCAAGGAGTTTTTCCAGTTATATCATTTGAGGTATATTGCTTTCTCATCTGACACAATCAAGATCATTCCTAAACACATTGGAGAACTGTGGAACATCCAAACACTCATAATTAACACGCAACAACGCTCTCTTGATATCCAAGCAAACATATGGAATATGGCACGACTAAGGCATCTGCACACTAACTCTTCTGCTAAATTGCCTGTTCCTGTGACCCCAAGAAGTAGTAAAGTTCCTTTGGTAAATCAAAGCCTGCAAACTCTCTCCACCATTGCTCCCGAAAGCTGCACAGAAGAAGTGTTTGCAAGGACTCCAAACCTGAAAAAGCTGGGTATTCGTGGGAAAGTAGCTGTGCTTCTTGAACCTAATAAGTCATTGTTAAAAAATGTGAAGAAACTAGAATCCCTTGAAAACTTGAAGCTGATAAATGATAGTAGTCAAACAGGAAAAGGGTTACGCCTTCCACCCTCATATATATTTCCCACAAAGTTGAGGAAGCTGTCTTTAGTAGATACCTGGCTGGAGTGGAATGATATGTCTATATTGGGGCAGATGGAACACCTTGAAGTCCTGAAGCTGAAAGAAAATGGGTTTATGGGAGAATGCTGGGAGTCGGTTGGAGGTTTTTGTTCCCTACTGGTGTTGTGGATTGAAAGGACAGATTTAGTTTCTTGGAAAGCATCAGCTGATCACTTTCCAAGACTTAAGCATCTTGTTCTCATCTGCTGCGATAAGCTTAAGGAAGTCCCCATTGGCCTGGCTGATATACGCAGCTTCCAAGTGATGGAGTTGCAAAACTCCACCAAAACAGCAGCAATATCTGCACGGGAAATACGAGCCAAAAAAGACAAGCAAAATCAAGAAGGGACTAACAACAATGGGTTCAAGCTCTCTATATTCCCTCCTGATCTCTGATTGCAACTGGATGTGCAGCTTCCTTGAGAGGTCAGTTAAATCTTTCCTTGACCTTACTAGATTGGTTTTAATTTCTATTTCATGTTTCTAGATATTTCTGCAACCCCCTCATCTGCTATCCCATTGTCCACATCCATACTGTATAAGTTGAACAGGAACAGGGATTTTTTTTTTTGATGAAGTAATTGGCTTCATTGATGTCATCAAGAAGATGCAAAATATTACAAGAAGCAGAAGCATAGAAGCTTCAAAAAGCAAAAAAAGAACACCTGTTAGCTTACTACATATATGCTCACTTAGATACAAAGAGCTAACAAAGTTCACAAATGTTTCTGGTGAATCTACAGGGGAAATATTTGCCCAGCTAAATAAAAACAAAAGGCATTTAGCTTTTAGGGTGTGGATTGGAGTTGAAAGTCCATCAAAGCATCTTCTATTTCTTTCATTCCATATGCTCCAACAAATACAAGCAGGTATCATTTTCCATATGTTCTTGATGGTCTTATCGACTTTCCAGCTGCCCCAGCTCTGAAATGCCTCCTTCATGTTGTGAGGTATAACCCAGCTAATACCACAGGAATAGGGATTTCCATCCGTGCATTGCAATGCTAATCACCAAAAGTGGTCCTTAAAATCCAAACTTAGAAGCCAATAGGGAGCAAAAAGGAATATTAACTAATTATGGATTCAAACAATTAAATCCCCCAGTTTCTGCCTCAAATTGCAGTCTGATAACAGTTAATTAAAACTGAGCCAGCAATGTGGATGGCGATGCTCAGCTATTCCCCTTGGCACTTTATATCTGTAACCGGAATTCCTGGAATCAATTTTCCAAGTGTTCTCTAAAAGTTCCATATGCTAATGTAAAAGAACTAACAAATCACAATCTATAAAACATTCAAAGTAGTATTAACCATCATCAAATCTTGAGATTCTGTATAAAAGCAAAACTATAAAAGCAGTTTTATATGATGCAGTAACAAGCATTCTAATTAGCAATATGACACAGATGTTTACCTACTGGATGTTTTCTCTTTTGCAATTTGTTTTTCCCTTTTGGTTTTTCTTTTCGCGTTTGTTGCTTAACCTGAGGCCTGCAATGAAGATTCACTAACATTTTTTGGCATGGTTTCGTATTTTTCTTTGGTAACCTACTACCACAATGTATTTTACTGAGAAAAGGAAAATTGATTCTTTGCAATTGGTGCAGGTCTTCAATGAATCAAAATGTATGATGCTGGTACTGTACCATGGATAAGAAACTTCTACTAGGTGTTATAATAATTCTTGAATCGCTGTCTGTAACCAACTTGTTTGGGACTGAGGCGCCATTGTTGTTGTTGTTCAGTCGATGTCTGTCTTTCTTGCCTTTCATGTGTTGTCTTCTTGATTGTGGTCATAGCTTTGAGCTGAATAATTGTATGTTTTCCATTTGTGGTGTTGTATATATAATCCGTAAGAACAGTGTACTTTCCACTTAAATAACAATTGATTGATTGTGTAGTCTTTGGACTCGGAGCTCGTACATTTTTTTATTTTTCTTATTTTTTTGGCCAGGATTAAGACATTACAATTATATAAATGGAGGAAATACGCTTGAATATTGCTTTGTTTGGAAGCTGGAGAAAGATGAAAGACAAAAGATGATACTTTCTCCCCCATGGTTTAAGAGTGCAGAAAGGAAAAGAAAGAAATAAAAATATAGCAGTCCTTCTCTTAATTAATTAAGGATGTTAATTTAAAGTATGAATTTCATAATTTTTTGTGTTATCTATAAAGTTTGTTACTACTGTTTTATATCATATTCTAGTACCAATAGACATTCTAATTATGTCTGTTTTTCTAGAAATAAAGTACCATTATATACGTTAAACAAACTAAAACAATGTCGAAAAAGATTGTGATAATAGGAATAATAAAAAAAGATAATAGGAATAATCAAAAAAGGCTAAATTTAATTATATACAATGTATTAAGTGAAAAATTAGAATATGATAAAAATTTATTAATAAATGAGTGACGTGAACCATTGAGACCCAACTATTCCTTCTAGTAGCATACAGTAGCTGGGACGGTAAATGAATTGGTTAAGCTAAATTCTGGAGTTTGGTTTCGGACCAATCTAGGAAGGTTTAACATAAATATACCAATTAATTAGGATTTGTAAAACGCGGAGATGATTTAATATTTTCATTTTGCTTGAATAGTTAGTTCAGCCGCTATTTATTAGTTCCGACAAAATAATAAATAATGATCAATTTGGCACGACCGATTTGGCCCTATAACTTTATTGAAAATTGAACTAGATACATGATTTTTTTAAAACTATATTTGTGTGCATCAATACACACTTGTTATCTTGAAAATAGAATTTTAAGAAATCAAAATACAAAATATATTCTCCAACGAATTTTGAGATTTTAATACTAACTACACTAGCTTATATTGTGTGGCAATATTTACTAGTTTCTTCTAGTATTTGTCGAGCAGATGTGGACTTGGTGGCTCGTGCTTCACTCTAGTTGAACTCATGAATTCAAAAAATAAAGTATTAAAATTTGAATATAACACAATTTTAAAAAACAAAAACAAAAACAGACATGTTATATAAAAAAATATTGCAAATATATAAATATAACTAATTGACCAATAATTAGATAGTTATTGAAACGATTTTCTAATATATTATGAACACATTAAGAATTACTAAAAATCAAACAACTTCGAATGAGTAGGATTTTAATGCTACACCATTTAATTCAGAGTTCAATCCCACCAAATGCTCCCATCTCTTATAAGAGTCTACTTTTTGCCTATTTAAAGTTAGTTTGATTAGCTTCGACAGCTAAATTAATAAATTAATTTATTTTTCACTAATTAAATTTAGATAGTTGGTAATTATCATGATAATTTATCATATTATGTGTTGCAACATCCAAAACTGTGGTTTAACAGTTAATGCAATTAGAATGTAAAACTACATGGGACTAAGCTAGCGATTGGACATAGATTTAGTTGAAAACTACATGAGATTATCCTAAACTAGTTTTTGAAAACTTGAAAAGTAATTTCAAAAAATTTTCAAAAATAGATTATTAATCTATTAACAAACAATGCTTTCAAAAAAAATTTGAAAAAAGATTGCCAAAATATATGGCTAAACGGGGCCTAGGGTTCGAATATAGGCAATTGCAAAGAGGAGCAGAGATTGAGGTCCGAGTTTAAATCCTGAACGCAAAAACTTCAGATTTCTAAGCAAGCGTTTAACCATAGATTTCAAATTTATTTTGAAAAATCTGATTTAATTGAAATTTGGTTTGAAGATGAAAATATGTTTGGACGTAGGTTTTCAAAATATAGGTTTTCAAAATATATTTTCCAACTTTATTTTGAAAAAATAATATATAATTCTCTAAGTTTTAGGATTTTGACCCAAAATCAACTCCATTTTGAGATTTGGGATTTGTGATCGGGACTTGGCCAAAATGAGGGCAAAATTTAAGATGAATCTAGGCCTGCCAAATTTTTAAAAATATAGAGGATGGTTAAACGTTTTGGAATAGAGTAACTTCTGATCAGAAGTAAAAGTGGGAACTTTGTCTCTGTCTCCGAGAAATGCAGAGGTTCAGACCATTCTTGCTGCGTCGTGTTGTACGCAGAAGCCTTTGTACTCTGTCCAATAGCGATGTCATTGTCGACCCAGTAAGCTCACACACTTTATCAATTACTGTATTTGACACTTCCACCAATGATCCACAATTAATATTTCTTGATTTCAGGTAATAGTTGAAGGGAAAGGTTCTAATAGGACTGTTATTCTCAATAGGTCCTCTGTGCTTAATGCTCTCAATTATTCCATTGTCAGTTTTTCACCTTCAAATTATGCATCTATATTTTGTTGTTACTGTTAACTGTTTTTTTGCGTCTCATTGAATGACTCTTTTTGTTGTTGTTGTTGTTGTTGTTGTTGTTGTTGTTGTTGTTGTATACAGGTGTCTAGGTTATTGCAGCTGTACAGAAGTTGGGAAGATGATCCTGCTGTTGGATTCCTAGTATTGAAGGTAAATTAGTTGAAAATGTTCTCGGCTTTGTACAATCATTTTTCCATTGAGTGATCAGTTTCCTTTTTTATTTTTCAACTTTTGAAAGGGGAAGGGCCGTGCATTTTGTGCTGGCGGTGATGTTATCAATACTTATAATATGATACAGAAAGGTACAACTGCTATTCCTCTTGCTATTTAGGCACCTACTCTAAATTCTTAATATTGTTTTCTTCACCCAGGCATGACAGTTGATATGAAAAACTTAATCCACTTCTTTCACCCGTTTCCTGAATCCCCATCTTTATCATAACAAAGTCCATGAACTCCTACTTCACATGATCATAGACCTTCTTGACGTCTAGTTTAGATCCCCGTCTCTCTTTGCTTCCTTTTGAAGTCGACTACTTGGTTTTCCACCAAAGCCGATGTTTGGACATAAAAAATGTGATTGTTGAGGAGAAGTAGTATTTGGAGTTAAGTTGAAAACAAGTATTCGGAATTTGAAATTGTGTCTGGACATGCATTTCACTTGACAATTTGTTGTAGCTTTGTGAGGGAAATGAATTTTACTTCATTTAAATCTCATGTTCAATTTTAAAAAATAAATAAATTCAGTCCAATGTATAACCAAACAATGTTTGAAGATAAGTTTCGAAAAAAAGTAACATTTATTATGGACAAACGAGTCCTGTCTTCCTTCCACGGATGCATTCTGAGATGCAGACACTGTCTTGTCCAAAACCTTCTTTAGTCTATAGAAAGCACCTTAGAAATTATCTTATAGATGCTTCCCACTAAACTTATTGGCTTGTAGTCTTTAATAATCGTTGCTCCCTCCTTTTTCTGTTGTATTGGGGCTTCTCTCAAATTTTCCGTTCTCCTGATAAGCAACAATGGTCTCCATAACCTCTCCGTTAACCATACTCCGGCACTGTTGGAAGAAAGCCATGGTAAAACCATCCAGTTCCAGGGACTTATCACGTGCACATCTCTCCACTGCCTCCCTCACCTTATCGTCCCCAATCATCCTCTCCAATCACTCCTCTTATACCTTCACCTATTTGATTGAACACTAGCCTTCCCAATTTTGGGCTCCAACTCACCTCCTCTTTATATAGCGTTCAAAATCATGCTATATTGATTTTTGCGCTAATTGTTACACAAATGCTGCAGGGAACCTTCTTCTGTTGTTATTAATTTTGGAAGCTATTTTCTCCCTTATAGATCTTGTTTTTTTTCTCATTATATTATGCAGGTAACATTGATGAGTGTAAAGAACTTTATCAGAAAATATACAGTCTAGCATATGTTATTGGCACATACTCGAAACCACAGGTGAGTGTCTATTTTTTTCCTTTCTCCAGATAATAGATGACAGAAATTTTTGTAATCATTGGATATTCCTCTTGGTGTACTCTGGGTCCAAAGTTCTAGGTGAGATACTGGTTTTCTCCAATAGAACGAATCCCTGTAACCAGTCTCTCACACATTTTCAGCAACCATTATGATCTAGTTGAGCAACTGTATCCACGGCTTCTTGGAACTTAAAATATGTTGCTGACAACTAAAGAAGAAGTTTTAGTAGGTCTATCCACGGCTTCTTATACTAATTTCTCCTCCTTTGTTGCCTTATCTCACTAATGAGAGAGGCTTTTTTTTTTTTTTTTTTGAATTGGTAACTATTGTATATATTAATAACATCAGTACATAGGTTGCACTGAAAACCAAGTTTACATGAAGAGGATAAGTAGATGTTCTGATTTGAGACCTAGCAAGATCCTAGTATGTCTATGATTGTCAATGTATCTTCTGTGTAAATCTGTTTACACCAAAAACAAAAAAGGAGGATACAATTGAGTTTGATCTTCTGTACTGGATTGCTTCTATCTTCAAAACATCTAGCGTTCCTTTCCCTCCAAACTGTCCACCAGATACAAGCCGGGACAGTCCTCCATCTATCTCTACTAGTTGCTCAGCTCCAGCTTCTTCCCAGCTATAAAGAACATCTTTAAGCTTGTATGGCATTGACCATAAAATATCCCTAAGACTAAGAAAGATTTTTCATAGTTGGTCTGTAATCTTGCAATGTATAGAAATAAATGGCTGACAGTTTCAGCTTTTTCCCCACATAGAAAACATCTTGAATACAGAGAAATTCCCCTTTTTATGAGATTATCCTGTGTTAATACCGCCTCCTTTGCTAGTAGCCAAGTGAAGCATGCTACCTTGTATGGAATATTTGTTCTCCATATATGTTTCCAAGGCCATGCGTCTACCTGTTGATTATTGTGATTCAAAATCTTATATGCATCCTTCACCTGGTAAACCCCTCTGTTGTGCCTCTGCCACCAAAGTGAATCAAACCCTTCCTGTAGTCCTTTAAATGCTTCCAGCTCTTTGTAAAGGTCAGCTAATCTTGTTATCTCCCAGTCATTCAACTGTCTTCTGAGAGCGATATCCCATCCTTGATGACTCCTCATATTAGCTACTGTCCTATGTTGGTTTTGTGCTAAACCAAACATATCGGGGTATCTTTCCTTTAAGCTCCCGTGTCCCAACCAGTTATCGTTCCAGAATGATGTGTTCCTTCCGTTGTTTACTCTTATGGAAGAGTGATTCTTCATTATAGGCCAAAGTTCTCTGATGGATTTCCACACACTTACACCATATGATGTTCTGACTTTTTTTGACACCCAGTTATTTTCCTCATCATACTTAGCTTTGATCACTTTGCCCCATAAAGATTGGGGTTCTTGAGAGTACTTCCATAACCATTTCATTCTAAGAGCCTTGCTTTGATTCTTCAAATTCCTTATTCCTAAACCACCTTGTTTTTTAGCCAGTGTGAGTGTCTTCCATTTAACTAAATGGAAGACCTTTTTCTCCTTATTGCCGTGCCAAAGGAATGTTCTTCGTAGTTTGTCCAATCTCTGTAAAATGCTGGCAGGAATTGGGAACAAAGACATCATATAAGTAGGAAGTGAGTCTAATACTGAGTTGATTAGAACTAGCCTGCCCCCCAATGATAGGTATTGCGATTTCCATCTTGACAACTTCTTCTCACACTTTTTTATGACTGAATTCCAGATCTCTTTTGATTTGGATCTTGCACCAAGAGGCATCCCAAGGTAAACAGTAGGTAGGAATCCAACTTCTCCTCCCAATATCTGTGTCAGTTGCTCCATGTTATTAACTTCATTAATGGGGAATATATTGCTCTTTCTCCAGTTAATGTGTAATCCCAATATTCCCTCAAATAAGACCAAAATGATCCTTAGGAGTCTAAGTTGTTCGTTTTCAGCGTCAGAGAAGACTAGAGTATCATCAGCATATTGGAGATGTGTGATCTCTAGATTGTTTGCCCCCTCCTGTTTACCTCAAAACCTTTCACCCATCCACTGACATTAGCCGTTTTGATCATGTTGTTCAAACCTTCCATGGCTATAATGAATAGAAAGGGAGATAAAGGATCGCCTTGTCTTAGACCTCTTTGTGAATGGAAAAACCTTTAGGAGATCCATTTATGAGAATGGAGAATTTTACAGTAGATATGCAAAATTTCATCCATCTATTCCATTTCTGCCCGAAACCCATTTGTTCTAACATTCTGAGTAGGAAGCTTCAATTTACATGATCATAGGCCTTCTCAATATCTAATTTGCGTAAGATTCTAGGTTCTTTCTTTTTGATTCTTGAATCTACAGCTTCGTTGGCAACCAACACTGCATCTATTATTTGTCTTCCTTTGATGAAAGCCATTTTGTTGAGCATCGACAATTTTCCCTACCACCCTCTTAAGTCTTTCAGTCAAGACTTTTGAGAGCAGTTTGTAGAAGCTCCCTATCAGACTGATCGGTCTGAAATCTCTCAATTCTTTCGCACCTGTCTTCTTTGGAATCAAAGCTATATATGTTGCATTGAAGCTTTTCTCAAACCTCTCCTGAGAATGGAAGTCGTTGAAGGCCTCCATGATGTCTTCCTTCAAAATGTCCCAACACTTTATGAAAAAACCCATTGTGTATCCATCCGGGCCTGGGGCCTTGTCACTTGCACACATCTTCAGACAACTCAAAACTTCTTGTTCATCAAAGTTACTCTGTAAAGACTCCCTCTCTGATTCAGAAATTCTTGGACTGTTTTCAAAATTGACCGTTGGTCTCCACTCTTCAGGTTCTGTGTATAACCCCTTGTAGAATTCAATGATCTCGTTCTCTATTCTGTCTGGATCGTCGACTACTTCATGTCGAATCAATAGTTGATCAATGTTGTTGTTTCTCTTGTGTGCATTGGCAATGCGATGGAAAAATTTTATATTCCTGTCCCCTTCTTTGAGCCATAGAGCTCTTGATTTTTGTCTCCATGCACTTTCTTCGTTCTTGAGTTGTTCCTCAATCTCCATTAGAGTAGATGCCTTCCTCACTGATTCCTCCTCTATCAGCGCTCTTAGTTGTTGTGTTGCCTCAAAACCTGCGAGTTGACTCAGCAATTTTGATTTTTGCATTCCCAAATTACCTTCGCAACTTCTGCTCCATTCTTTTAGCTTGCCCTTGAAAGCTTTTAACTTGCAAGCTAAAATATAATCTGGTCTTCCTGAGAATTGAAAAGATGTCCACCGGTCTCTAATTTTGTCAACAAAACCTTCCACATTCAGCCACCAATGTTCAAACTTAATGTGATTTAGCTTGTTCCCAAGTACCACAGTATAGAGCCACCACAGTATAGAGCCACTGGTGAATGGTCAGAAATCAGCCTTTGTTGGATAGTTTGCTTGATGTTTTTGAAGCTTTCATCTCATTCTTCTGAAATGAGAAATCTATCAATTCTTGAAGCGCTTGTATGATTGTCCCCTTTGAACCAAGTAATAGTAGCCTCCTTCAAGTGGAAGATCTATCAACTCCATATCTTCTATAAAATCCGAGAATTCCACCATCGCTCTGGACCTCCTTGAACATTCTCTTTTTTCCAAAAGGAACCTTGTGACGTTAAAATCACCACAAACCGCCCAAGGACCTTCCATCAATCCCCTCACTGCACCAATTTCTCTCCATACTATTTTCCTTTCTATTTTGCAATTTGGGGCATACACTCCTGTTATGTGACATTGAAAATTCTGTAGAAGAGCCTTGAACTTGCAAGTCAAAGTGTATGCACCAGTCAGTAAATTCTTGTCTGATATATTATTCTGCGCTCATTTGCATCACCTCTTTTTCAGATTCTTCCTTTACTTAACCTAGTGTGCTCAATATCTCCCCGTTCTTAGAATCAAGGGATTGTGGTTTTAGTGGTAAGATAAAGAATTATGCACTGTTGCTCGGTAGCGCACACACAAATGTTCAAGTCCCAATCAAGTGATAAAGAATAAGAGTATCGTCTCACAGAGAATTGTTAGTAATTAATTCTTCAATAATTTAGTATCAAATTTAGAACAACTTCAATTTGTTCAAACAGTCAATTGTTGAATTAATTTACTAACAATACTCGAGAATTTAGCTGACAATTAAATAAGAACAATGATACGTAATGGAATTCACTTACAATTTACTAAGATTACATGAGAATTTAAGTTTAAAGCCTAGAGTTGTGACCTCCCTCGATTCATTTACTACTCGCATTCTCTTTAACTTGCTTCAACGAATTGAGTCATTAGCCAAAGGCATAACTGTGCTAATTCATATATCTCGGATTGCTTATAAGTTTATCTTCTTTAATTTATTATCTATATCTCTACGAGAATAACACTATTTAAGATGCTTAGTTTTACACCCTAATGATGGTTGCAGTTAAGAGTTAGGAAGGTGTTAATAGGGCAAGCGTAATTATGAAGAGAATTACTTTTTTTCTTTTCTAGGATTACATGTAACACTATTTTAACCCCAACATACTTGAGGAGATAATCAAACAATTCAATTACCAAATCACTTCTGCTCTTTTTCTTTACATGGTAGAGCATTAGGAAGATTAGCTACATTTGATGATGCTCAACCGAAGCAGGGGATGTCCTGGAAGTAGGCTATGAGTCACATGAAGGACTTTGTTTACCTGTATAATGGGTAGAAATATCAGCTTATTAGCGGGTGGAGGTTTAGTTGAGGTCATCTGGAGTAGGCTAGAGGTCGTTTGGATTAGACTTAAGGAGGAGAGGAGTCAAACGAGTTGAAATGGGAAGAACCGTGGGGATGGCCTTTTGATTGAGTAATTTGGTGAGAAGTAGAGGATGTCTAAAAATCATTACATCTGCTGAGACAAAGTACTTATGTGTAGCAGTATCATAGCATTTGTAACCTTTTTGGTGATGGGAGTACCCAATAAAGTACATTTGATAGACTTTGACTGGAGTTTGTCATTTCCGGGAGTGAGATCTTGGATGAAGCTTGTGCACCCAAACACCAATTGAGAAGAGGAATCAGAGATTGATCCGAATAAAGGATAGAAGAAGGACCTTTGTGCTGTGAAACAGAGGAAGACATGCGATGATTAGATAACAAGCAGTTAGTAACAGTGTCACTCCATAGAGGAACCGGATCATGAGAATGATTCAGTATGTGCAAGTTGTCTCGATCAATTAACTTTCATTTTAATACTTGTCAACATAGTATGGCTTATTTGAGTAGTTTATAAGGTTCTGAGTTCTCCACTACTAGTGATTGGGACTTAAGCTTTCGAGTTAGCAGGGACGAACCCGAATAGCTTGTTTGGGCCAGTGTTGGACTAAGGACGTTTTCACATCCATTATTTTTCTGTCAGCACTCTGTGATCTGCTAGTCTCTAGTGTGAATGTGTGATGCAAGGAGTCCCACACTCATTTATGAAGATCTTCATCTATATTAGCTTTAAGCTAGGATTTCTAACCTTTTTGATTGACAATAACTTTACATTACCTTTTCTATTTCTTCTTTTGGGTGACTGTATTACACCTCTTTTGGCAATGGGAGTAGTTTCTTGCAATTAAAGGACTCAACTGATTCTCACGCAGGTAGCTCTTCTAAATGGAATCACAATGGGTGGTGGAGCTGCAATTTCAATCCCAGGAACATTCCGTGTTGCGACTGAAAAAACTGTAGTATATGTGCCCTTATTCTGCAATTTTGTTCTTTTTAAGTATCTTTCATTTGCTTTGATGTATCCCTGTCAAGCGAGTGCAATAAGGGTGGGAATACCTAGTGTGGATTCTTCAATATACACTATAAATTAGCAAAATGTTTGGTGTTTCCCACATTGAATACTTATCCACATCCATACTTAGTACGTACCCATAAACGAATAACATAACTTCTGCTGTTCTTTGTTAGTTTTACCATTAAATTGACCAAATTTAAATACTTTTTGACTCTGGTATTCTACCTACTGGGGGTGCCTATGTGACTAGTTGTATGGGCATGCATATTTTGAGTCCAGATTGCAATTTTCATATTGTTGAACAGTCTTCATCCTTTTTTTTTTGTTTTTCCTAAATATTTGAACAAATTCTTCCTTATAAGTTGAGGTAAAGAGATTTTGAGTCCCTGACAAGGGTGATCTCGAGAAAACAACAACAACAACAACATACCCAGTAAAATCCCACTAGTGGGGTTTGGGGAGAGTAGGGTGTACGCAGACCTTACCCCTACCCCGAAAAGGGTAGAGAGGCTGTTCCCAGGAGACTCTCGGCTCAACAGGAAAGGCAATAATATCAAAAAATAAATAAGAGAAAAGAGATGTAACAATAAAAGCTACCAGAAAGAAAATAACCACAACAAATAAGTGAAAGGACAATAACACAAAACTATGCAAACATCAATGTGAATACCACAGAAGACACTTTCGCTTGCAATCAGCTTCGCTTCTTAACTTTGCCTCTTGCTCCTCCATGTAATTCGTCTATCATATCACGAATTGAGTACCCTATGTTTTGCGCTGCTTTATGCCGAACTATATTATTTTCTGATCTTATGGCGTAGCACCTGTTGGTTTCAACTTCACTCTCTTTCATATGATTCATTTTCTATTATCCACTCCTATTCTCTCACCATTTTTCATGCAAGTGATAAGGTTGTGATCCTGATATCCATGATTGACGTTTTGGACTTCTTTATTTGAACCAAAGATTGATCTAACTTGTGATTTTCCATATTGATATCTTTTCTGAGAATTTGCTTAAACATGATATTTGCTTGGTAAGAAAAAATAGGTTTATTAAAGTTGGATCGTGGAATATGTGATAGTTAAAGTGAATGTCTTCACTTTATCCTTGCAAAAACACTTAAAGAGGTTTCTTACATAGCTTCTTTTATGGACTTCTGATTAATTAAAATGGTGCTATGATAATTGCAGGTTTTTGCCAATCCTGAAATATTGATTGGTTTCCATCCAGATGCTGGTGCATCCTTTTACCTCGCACACCTACCTGGTTATTTAGGTAAAGCTGCCAATTAATTTGGGAAGCAGTCATTTTGTTGATGTTTTGTGGATTCAAATGGTGATGAATTTATTAGCAGCTAGTTATCAGGAATCAACTCAGCTTATACTGAAAGCTATCTCCTTTGGACGTTTTCTGGTGATCTAAGTGGAAAATTACACCACTTGGTGTCAAATCCTATTTGGAGTTTCTCTTTTCTGTAAGAGGGTGCTGCCCTTACCCTCAAACAAAGCTGTCAGACTTGTCTTCCATATGACTAGATCACGTGTTCTGGATTTTTTCCCAACATTAGGTCTCTTATTCCATCTCCTCAAAGGAAAAAAAAAATTATCACACGAAAAAAAAAATTGTTGCCAGAGTACTTCTGTTCTCATCTCAGTCACATTTTTGGACACGAAATGTTGAATGCTGGAGTGAAATAAAAACTGTGCTGCTGATGTTGGAAGGAGTGAAGACATCAATGATTTGTTAACCTTTATGGATGGACAAGGTAGAAAGGGAAGTTGTGGATATTTTAAGGGAATGGCATTCTGGCGATGCTATTCTCATTGGAACAAAGAAGAGGAGCAGCGAGGTGCTGGTCATCTGGACAGGAGATGGTAAAGGAAGGGAGGAGAGCTTGGATGTGATTGGGTTTCTTTAAGTGGTCTATCTAATGAAAATAATATGTGCTCGACTCTTCAGCTTTTAAGATATCTCTTTTTGCTGAAGTTCAGCTTTTACGATATAGATATCTTTTCTTACCTTACATAACTGCTCCACCTTTTTTCTGAAAGGTCCATGAATTTTGATTTCCTTCCAAATTCTTTTCTCTTGTCTGTAATCCCCCAGTGTTTTGACACAGGAAATTCTTTATGTTGGTAGCTCTTTTAAAGAAAAAGTAGGAAATATTAAACAATGAACTGCAGCTAGTAATTCCTCTTTGGATTTATTAATTTAACATTATTGAGAAACATACTCTTTATCATCATGAATATTATTCCTTCACTGAGCAATTCATACATTCAATGCCATTGTATTGCTGTGTGTACCATGGCTCACCCTGGTTCAAGATTTGTCGCAACAGGCAATATTAGTTGCTAGGGAGCTGATTATGTACTGCATTTGCAGGAGAGTACCTGGCCCTAACAGGAGACAAGCTCAGTGGAGCGGAAATGATGTCCTGTGGTCTTGCTACACACTACTGTCTCAGCGAAGTCAGTTCCTTCCATTGAATCATATATTTTTCCGGTTGCTGTACACTTACTAAGATTACCTGATATATGTATCATCTGGCTATGTCGCCTTTCTCCTTTTCAATCCTCTCAGAGGCTTCCCTTAATCGAGGAACAACTCGGAAAGCTTATAAAGGACGAACCTTCTGTTATTGAAAGTTCCCTAGCGAAATTTGGAGATATTGTCCATCCAGATCGAATGAGTGTACTTCAAAGGTACTGCTTATCTTGTGAACCAGTTCCAAATTAGAGATCCATACTGTTTGAGCTTCCCTTCACTGGGTTTCATAAAGCTTCTTTAGGTGTCTAGGCTTCTTTAGAAATTCGACGCCGCCCTCCCTCTTGCTGGAGAAACCACTTGAACCAGTCTATGGACCCTAAAGTTTTCATGCCTCCTAGTTCTTGTAATGCTTCATGCACTAACCTATTTTGAGTTCTCTGCCTTCTAGCAATTATTTTAGCTAATTTTTATAATTAATTTCAGCGAAGTGGCATTCACTTCGTATAGCAACGTCTTTTTAGTGATACATAAACATGCTTATTGGAGATTATGCCCTATGCAATCTTGATAAAAGAATTACTAATTACAAAATTAAAATGTTTGCCATTGTTAATTACTTTCTTTAGAACTCCTCATTGCACCTTGAGCTTTGTTTGTTTTATCATTCTTCTGTATCTAATAGCTATTAATACCTTGCTTGCCTTAACTCCTGGTGCTTTAAAATTATGCAATTTGAGGAGTATAAATTTTACAAGCTGATGATTATGGATTAAGCTTTCTCATGCTTTCATGAATCTTCTAATTGTGGTTTTTCTTTAGTTTTCAAAAGTTTTTGGTTATCTATCCTGTTTTCCTTCCGCGTCGTTTCTGCTTAAATACCAGCCTATATCTGATGTTTTTGTTAATTCGTCTTGTCTGTCCTGTGTAGGATTGAAACACTTAATAAATGTTTCTGCCATGAGACAGTAGAGGAAATCATTGATTCTCTGGTAAGCATGTAATCTTTACCACCTGTTTCTGTTAAAAAGATGTACTTGTATTTTGCTAAGCAAAAGCTCTTAAAAAGATATGAGTGTTAATATCTTTATTTTTATGTTCAATCAAACAAAATTCTGAAGGGTGAGAACTTATAGCCGAATTCAAAAGCAAAGCTTTTGTCTGTGTACATAATAGATACATCTCATCTTTGTCTGAAAACAATATTCAGAAAGCATATAGAAATCTTTCTAGGTTTGTAATTTGATAGCAAATCCTCCCAAGCTCGCAAATCTATTCAAAATAGTTTCTAAAGGACAAGAGTTTTCTTTCCTGGCAATACACATAGGGTCTAAATTTCTTCTCTTGTTTTCTAAATATTTTTCTTTGGCACACCTCTGATCACTAATTTTTAAAGAATTTAGGAAAGTGAGGCAGGCAAAACAGCAGATGCCTGGTGCATTTCAACACTGAAGAGACTAAGAGAGGTGTCACCATTGAGCTTGAAGGTTTCTTTAAGATCAGTAAGTTCCTTTTGAACATTTTATCCTGTAACATGCCCACCTGCATTCTTGGATGACACTCCACAAAGTGCTTTTTCTAACAGATACGTGAAGGCAGATTTCAAACTCTTGACCGGTGCTTAATTCGTGAGTACCGAATGACATTACAAGCATTCTTTGGACGAATTACTCGTGACTACTGTGAGGTACAGCATGTTTCTTGAATCTGGTTCAATTAGTAGAAGCTATGAGTCCTTGCAACTGAAACTGCACCTGTGTCTTCTTACAGGGGGTTCGAGCACGGATGTTGGATAAAGATCTTTCCCCCAAGGTAAACCTTTTTTTTTTTGGGCACTTCATTGAGTTTGATGTGTCTTCACAGAAATAATTTATGTGTAGAATCATTTTTTTGAAGTCGTTGATTAAAGATAAAGGTTAGGGGCATGTGATGGTAGTATTAAGTGGTGGGTGAGGCATAAGGATTCATCATGAAGGCTGCCAGCCTACAAAACAAACAAGAATGTTCCTAACCTTCTATGATAGTCATAAATAGTAAAGGGTGAAAATAATTTATTCCTGTGGAGCAACTGTATGGAGTAAGATTGTAGGTAGTCATAGAAAACAATTTACACCTCTAAAGCATGCATTTTTGTAACTCATTCGGGCTGAAAAGCATTCTCAATAGCTTGTTACAGTTTAAGCCAAACCCTGAGGTCCTATACAATTGAACTATTCTTTTTCCAGTTCCAAAAAAACATATACAATTGAAAGGGAGAACACGCTGACACAAACAAAGAAACACACACAAATAAGCACACATCAGGGAATATTGTTACATAATGCTAATCAGAGCATCAACTCTATTGGGTCTGTCTTATGAGCACTCAAGGGCATGGCCTAGCGGTCAATGAGGTGGGTGAAAATCTTGAAGACCAGTGCTCAAATCCGAACAAGGACAGCAAACGTTCGGTGACTTCTTCCCATTTGTCAAAGTTTTGGTGAGTAAAGTTACCCGGCACGTGATCTTACCACCTCAAAAAAAAAAAGGGGAAAGAAGAAAGAGTTACCCGGTGCTATGCAGTGGGAAGTAGCAAGTGCTTGGTGCCCTGGTGGAATAGTCAAGGTGAATGCAAGTTGGTCCAAACATCACCGTTATATCTGTCTTGTGGATAATGCCGCCTAAGTCCATTTTCTGTAGTAATCTGGCCGTGCTTACCTACTGGAGATTTTTGTTTCAGCTAACCATAGTTCAGTTCTTAGAGCAAAGCTAGTTGCCAGTTTTTGAATTAACTTACTGTTTGACATCACATGCAGTGGGATCCTCCAAGCTTGGAACATGTAACGAGTGACATGGTAGATGAGTATTTTTCTCCTCTAACAGTGTTGGAACCTGATTTGGAGCTACCGACACAGCAACGGGAAGCTTTCGCGTAGCCTCTGGGAAGGACAGCAGTAATTTCCCTATTATTCTTCCCTTGGTTGACCACAGGCCAAAAAAGAAAAGAAAAAGTTTACCTGTGCTTATGTAACATTCTTATCACAGGTTTCATTGAATGAATGAAATTAAGAGAGCATTGAATATGTATGCCTTCTAATGACCTTAGTTGAATTCTGAAAAAGGACAAAGATATAATTGTTCGAGGAAATGAGCAAGCAGCAGTACTTTTTCGCAGAAACTAAATAAAGATGAATCAATAATACATAGGAAAATGTTATCCAAAAGAACGCCAATTCAAGGTTTTAGCTGGATGATGGTCTGTTTAATATTTCTAAACAGAAATTAATAGAAGTGGTTTTTTCGTTTCCTCCAGAGGATTATAGCCTGTTTGGCCAAGCTTATTTTTGGCCAAAAGTGCTTTTTTTTTTGTCAAAAGCACTTTTGGCCAAAAATTGAGGTGTTTGGCCAAGCTTCTGGAAGAAAAAAAAAGTGCTTTTGACGAGAAGCAGAAAAAAGTAGCTTCTCTCCAAAAGCACTTTTTTGAGAAGCACTTTTGAGAAAAATACATTTAGAAGCAGTTTTTAATAGCTTGGCCAAACACTAATTGTTGCTCAGAAGTGCTTTTCAAACTAATTAGTCAAACACAAACTGCTTCTCACCAAAAGTACTTTTGAGAAAAGCACTTTTGAAAAAAAATGCTTCTCAAAATAAGTTGATTTTTACAGCTTGGCCAAACGGGCTATTAATACGGAGATCCCATCTCTCCTCTATTTGTCTTATCCTCTGAACTCCTCTCCAGAATGCTCAATGTGATTACTAAATGCCAAGATTTTATCCCTTACAAGATGAGGAAACAAGGTCCTTGTACGCTCATTTAACTTATGCGGATGATACTATTTTATTCAGCTCTACTGACACCACTTCTGTTGAGATCATCAAGCAATGCTTAGATGATTACTCCAATACTTCTGGACAACTGATTAACCTCAGCAAATCTCATTTTTTTCTTACATCCTAATGCTTAGGATAATCAACTACAATATATAAAAACTTTACTGGTTTCTCCAACAAGAACTTCCCATTTACTTACCTTGGTGTCCCTATCTACTTAGGAAGAAAGAAAATTGAATTCGTCAGTGATTTTTCTGACAAGGTGGGTAGAAGAATTCAAGGCTGGAATGGAAAACTAATGTCCTTTGGAGGTAAACCTATCCTTATGAAGGCTGTCCTATATTCCATATCCATGCATATCCTTGCAGCTACTAATCTCTTCTTCCCCCTCCCCCCCCCCCCAAAACCAAAAATAACCACACTCCAAATTATTGAAAAGCAGTCTTTTGGGACAATTCAGGAGAAGGTAAAAGACATCACTGGTTCTCTTGGTCCTCTATGTGCTTTGGTAAAAATGAAGGAGCTGGTTTTAGGTCCATCCATGACATAGACAAGGCCTTTGCAACCAAGTCATGGTGGGTCCTTAGAACCAAAAATTCTCTATGGAGGGATTTTATCCAAGCTAAGTACTATAATAGTACACATCCTGTTGTTTCTTTATGGAAACCTGGTCTTTCCCATATTTGGAGAAGAATGATGGATATAAAAGCTGAGTCTGAGAAACATATTAAGTGGAGACTTTTTAATGGAAGGGCCTCTTTCTGGTGGGATAACCAGTCAGAACATGGCTCCTTAGCCAAGTTTATAAATGACCCTAATAAAGGGAAGGAGACAGTTGTGGACTTCATTCATAAAGATCACTGGAACCTTTCTGCTCATGAGAATGTTCTTCCTAGTTCCATTGCCAGGTATCTCTCTCTCTCATTAAGGCTCCTGATGGCTCCAAACTAGATCAGCCTATACAGGAGCGGAAGGGTGTTCGTTGTATATGTAAGGCAAATTCTATTTTTTACCTCTATATTATATTTTGAATCCTCTTGATATAGCCCAAATGCATAGCTTAGTGGTCAAGGGGGTACAAAAACTTTATAAAGTCATTGTTTCTATTCTCACTAGCTACAACCTTTTTAACTTTTTTCTTCTTTTGAACCCCCTTGGCGGTAATCCTGCCTCCACCACTGAGCCAATATGGACCATTACCAATGATGGTTCATTTTTCCTATAAATCTGCATGGCATCTTTTCAAGCAATCTAGAAAGGTTACCTACTCTACTAGTAATATTTGGTATAAAGGGATCTCCTTCAAAATATCTTTCTTTATGGTGAGATTAATTCATAACAGATCGCCTATTGATGAGAGATCAGTAGAAAATTTGGATTTGTTGGTTCATCTATGTGTTCTTTCTGTAAAACTCCTAAATATGAAACCATTGAACATGTTTCATTAGCATTGAAGGGAAGGGGCATCAGCTGCTTGGGACTTGTTTGGTGGTTCTTGTGGCTTGAAAACTACCATCAGTTTGAGACAAACTCTTTCCAGCTGGTGGTTAACAAAGCCCAAGAACAATGTTCACTCTTTTTTACTTCACTGCCTCCCATGCTTGATATGTTGGGAAATTTGAAAACAAAGATGTGCTATCAGATATGGAAATGGAAAAGCTTTTGTTAAGAAACTTTTGCTCCAAATCCAGAACAGGATCTGCGTTCTTATTAATGTCAAGTTCCCATTTTTGCCCATCTTTTCTGGGTAGAAACATTTGATCCAAGCTGTGGAAAGATGTAAACCTTTACTAAAGGTTATCGCTGTCACATGGATTAAACCACCTGATGGTTACCTGAAACTTAACATTGATGGATGCAGCAAAGGAAATCCAGGCTTTGCGGGTGGAGGAGGATGCTTAACAAATTAATATGGAGATCTAACTATAGCTAGTACCATTTTCTTTGGTTCCTGCACTAATAGCATGGCTGAAGCAAAGGCTATTCTAGTTGGATTGGAGTGGTGCATTGTCAATGGATACAAGGAGGTCGAAATTGAATCTGATTCTCTAGTCCTAATCAATGCTATAAACATTCATTCATGCTGGAACACCTTGGCAGAAAGGCCACTACAATTTCTCACATTGTTATAGGGAAGCTAATTGCACTGCAGACTCACTAGCAAACTGGAGCTTATATAAGAAGACTTCTATTTTCTTCATGGGGGCTGACACTTTACTAGGAGTGGCAAACGGACGGGGCGGATATGGGTCGGGTCAAAAAACAGATAAATTATTCCACCCGACCCATATTAAATACGAATAAAAAACGGGTTAATCGGCGGATAATATGAGTAACTATATTATCCATGACTTCTTGAATATGATCACTTCTGGTAGAATTCCGAGTCTCCCAAATTTGAGGCTTTACAAATGTAAAAGTTAAACTCATTAGTTATGCACCGGTTATCCATTGGTTACCCATTTTCTAAATGAATAATATGGTTATTATCCATATTTGTCCCATTTTTAAAAAGTTCATTATCCAAATCGTTTTTAGTGGATAATACGGGTGGTTATACACTTTACCTATGAAGGTGAGCTACTTTGAAGAATGATTAAAAGCAGTTAGTCAACTTCAGAATTAGGACGAGAAAGAATTCCTTCGTTGATTAACCATTTTCATAATTGGTTTAGTTTAGCTGGATGGATTAATACCTTGCTCAAGCTTTTACTTTGGAGCACTTTATTTTTGTTGGTCCCTTGGTTATTATCCTGTATTTGTAAATAATAATTCTGGAAAATAAAAACGTTAGCGTATAAACGTAAATATAAAAGAGACAGTAATTAATTCGAGCTCACTGAATTCACAGTGTTTCCTTAAGGAATTTAATCCCCTCCTAGTACCCAAGGTTATGGATTATTTCCTCCCAGGATAGAACGAATTACACACTGGTGTAGCAGTACTTCAAATCCCAGTGTTTCAGCGAACACAAAGTTCAGCAGCAAATCACACTTACAGATGCTTTGTTTGTAGTTAAAAACAATGCAGAATAAAGGAGAACAACTCAGAAGTCGAATGAAAATTCTGAGAGGAAGGAATGCAATGTATAGCCGATGTTGAATTCTTACTGAAGAGGATATCAGATTGCAATTCGTTCTTTTAGGGTATATCGAGTGTATACAGAGTGTATATCGAGTATTTTTTTCAGTGTGTATCTTTCTCCCCAACTGATAGCCTAGTGCTTGTTCCATCTCGAGGCTATTCTAGTTGGGTTGAGAGAAATCTTCCCACTCCGTGATGGAACAAGCACTAGGCTATCATGGAGGAAGCACTTAACATGGTGGAATGAACACTTGGTTGGTGGGAGGAGCACTTGGCCATGGGAGGTGCACTAGGCGGCTTGTTGCTTGTTGGTGCAACACAATACACGGATTGAAAAACATCCGTTACAAACACGGATTATATCACATTAATATTCACTTTTAACAAATAAATTTGGTCCAAAAAATTAATCAATCGATCGATCATTTGACCAAATCCAAATCCAAATCCGAAGCCGTAGCCGAAGCCGAAGCCGAGCCGAGTGAGCAACGACGACGACGACGACGACGCGAGGCTTGCCTTCTTCCTAACTCTTTAAGAGCTATATGAAGTGCATTTATATATAAACCCACCAAAATTCTTACCCTCTACCAATGTGGGACAATGTCTCATTAAAAAGAAGAGGAGAACTTAAAAATTTACTCAAAATTTTATTTTTCCTCCATTTCCCATTCACTCTCATTTTAAGACTATTTCATTTTAAACAAAAACTCAACAATCCCCCACATGAATGGGGAATGGTTATATCATGGAAGTATGCATGAAAAACTTGTGTGATTCGCAAGCAAGGATTAATTGCATCTGGATAAGTAGGTTTCCCTTTGAACTTT
>MU757353.1:36533-62592 GCA_026770625.1 Nicotiana glauca | reverse complement strand
CAAAAAAAAAAAAAAACAACACGCCAACCCCAAAAAGTAAAGTAGGAAAAGAGGATGTATGAGGAAGAAGGAATCATAATAGACAAGAATTTTTTATTTCATATTTAAGCTGCCGAAAGATACCTTCAAAAGATTCTGCATAGCAACTCGCATCTCGGTCCTAACTTTGTAAAGAATTTTAATATTCTCAGGAGTCGAGGTCATTGCTGCAGCAACATGAGCAGAGACTTTAGAACCTAACCTCGGTTTCACCGCTTTCATCCATTCTTCATAATTTGTTTTAAACTCATACCTGAGAAAAATTAAGTAACAGAGATGATGGTCATGGGGAAATCAAAGCCTCAACTACATCAGAATTATCAACGAGATAAGGCAGGATGAAGAGGAGAAAAACAGAGATAGCACAGATGCAGCTGCTGAGTATGTCTATAAACTAAGTTTAGACAAACATGAGAAATAGTACACTAAAAGGCATACCACAGTGAACCACGTAAAGCAATCTTTCTCGAAAGGCAACAAAAATAAAGAGAATACTAAATGCTCCTATCTAATTCAAAAATAAATCCAGTTCGATATTTACTTATCCCCAAAAAAATCCAGCTCGCAAATTTTTTTTTAATGACTGAGAAATCTGTCTCGGACCGACCGCAACCTTCGAAAATCAGGGATACTCCTTACCCTTCTCCACTTAAGCAACAGTCTTAGTTCGCAGGGCCCGAACCTGTGACCTAATTCACAAGTCCCTCAACCTTTGCCACTTGAACTAAGCCCTGCAGGCAAAAAATCCAGTTCGACATTTCCCACCACTACCTGCTATCAGTCAGCACTTTACTACTAATAGAGAAGATCAGCAGCACCTTGCACATGGTTGTCAGCGCTTTACTGCTAAAAGTGCAAAATGCAGCACTATAACTATCAATTAACAGGTCGCGTGCTACTTAACTTCCAAATAACTGCAGTTTTGACAAAGTTATTGATATATTGAGCTTTAAGCTATGAAAAACTCCAGCTAGAGGTTGAAAGTCTCAAGGTGAAAGTGGCTTAGTGAAACATACACTGCCAGTGCTGGTATGCCCCATAGTTGCTTTGGTTATAGATCATAAATTATACAGAAATCTTCCAGATATAGCGAACAGAGCAAAGGTAAGAATCCTACTGCATTTGCTAGATGAATATATGGTCATGATTGAGAATTTAGTGAAACAGCAGAACAATTTAGAATAGGATCAAAAAGTGGGTTTTCGAATATGAAACCATTCAGCTCCAATTCCAGTATCCCCTCTATGTCAAATACTTCATAATGAGTTTATGCATCATCTGATGTGCAAGAGTATCAAAATAATTAGTTTACTATGAACCAGATCTAGAGTTGTCAATAAACTTGAGACTATTTCTTGAATCAAAGAACAGAGAAGTAGCTTTCTCTATTCTACAAGTGAACCAAGACTTTAATGAAGATGAGGAAAAGAAGAATATACACATTTGCTGGGCAAACAGTGGACTCTCGTTGAAGGAGAGAAACAACCATCTTCTTAGATCAAAGTGGTATAAGGAGGGATAAAGTGTTCACTTTCACAGCTTTAAAAGGCACACCCCATGGATTTACAGAACTCAAAGATGAGATTTCCAACTCCACAAAAGAAAAGGCAAACGGAGAACCTCTGGGAAACAAACTATCTCCATGCAGATGGAACTCAGGACGGTACAGGAGATGTTGCAAGAAAGAAGCAGATGATCTTGCCAACAAATAAACCACGCTGGAGGGTAGCTCGATATTTTGCACATGCATGCCTGAGGTTCCTCACATAGACAAACACTGCTATCTCACAAGGTGGTCAACCCAATGCAGGACGCCATAACTAAACTGTAGCCAAATGCTATTAGCTTTCTCTCCAAAAGAGAGAGAGAGAGAGAGAGAGAGAGAGAGAAAGGGCTTTGGAGATTTTCGTGGACGGAGATTTTTGTGAAGAGAGAATCCAGCAAATGAGATGCTAAAATTTTCTGAAACCAATTCTGGTGCATACGAAATTATAAACCACTAAGATATGGCACATAGCAGGACATGTTATCAGACATTGGAAAGCATAATAAGAGCAGCTTTAAAAGTCTTTCTAGTAAGAAAATAGACTAGTCCATCAAAGAATGGCATGTGCATGACCTTTGAAGAAGAAACATCACAGAAGAGAGAGCCGTCAGGATAGACATCCCATTTTGCTGGTTGGTTGATTCTTCACGGAAGCCTTTCAAGCTGGGTACATTTGATGCAATATACTGCCCAAGGTTCAGATGTTTCGGTGTCTGGTCTGTGCAAATACAAGAAAAATAAGTGATACAAAGGAAGTAGATAATACCAGCATCTGCCACCCGAATGACTGCATCGAAGAATTGTAATACTTATAAATTAGGATGAAAAAGGAAAAGGCAACCTGCAACTTACATCCAGATAATTTTTCTATTACTTTGCTCACAACATACATCGTCTTCTGCTTTGGTACTTTACACAGCTGAAAAAGATCATCGGCTATGACAAAGCATCTTGTCCTCTTAGGTTCAACTGATGCTAACTGAAGTAAAACATGTCCAACTCGATGCAGCACAGATGGATCACGGGCCAACCATCCTAATAAAGGCATTTCCATCATCAAAAATTGAAACTGATATAATGCCTAGCACTAATACCTGAGAATTCTGCATATTTTTCCAATAGTGACCAGTGTAAAATTTTTTTTTTTTATAACAGTGAGCATCTTAACTTTCAGTTAATCAAACTTCAGAAGCTGAAACTTTACCATCAACACATTTAGCCAAGGCATTTATAAAATTACCCAGATATGCGTCAGTCATGAGTATTTACTACGCAATTCCTACTGTTGCTTTTACCTAACTTCTTGTATCAACCAGTCATCGAACATATCTTTGTTCTCAGTGTCTTATGCTAGTTTGGTGTTTACTTTTGTGATACATAATAAATTGTCCATTGTTGATTCTTTTAAAGACTAGATCGTCGCAATTACATGAAGGAATAAAATATGAAAGGTATGATTCAAGGAAATTTAATGAAAGGATATATGATCAACCAACATTTATCGGCTCAATTGTTCACTCGCCTATATAAAGTTGACCGACCTGTAGACCTAATATAATCTCTTTTTCCCTGCAATAGTCCCTTAACCCACTTCCATTCATGCATTTTATTTTAAATGTATTTGGAGCTAAAATGTCTAGAACAGCAGATGGCAAAACGGCGCGCAGTTGCAAATTTCCCACCAGGCACCCCTAAGTACGATTCCAAACCTAGTCAACATGGAACACCTTCTGCAGGTTTTATGGTAACGAAAAAGAAGTTGCAGAGGACTTAGGGCAATTGACTCGAGAGCCACAAGTCTGTAATTGGATAGCCATTGAGCAACATCAAGACGATGGCAGTTGTCTCAGCGCTTATCGAAGGTTAACATAATCATAATTCAAATGGTTTCAATGGAAGTACTACTCACTCTTAGATATGAGCATGCAATCTTATCCAACAAACTTGGTAAGGACCTGCCTCTGGAAGGAGGAGAACAACAGTAAAGTCCGCTATAGTCCACATGTTGAGGAGTAGAAGAAGGAAGAAGCGAAGGAACAAAAGGAGGAATGAAAATCCAATATTTAAAAATTGTATACATAGGAATGTGTTTGATTAGCTACTAGTAGTAGATGAAAGAATTGCTCACCAACTCAATAATCAATAGTTGATCTGAGCAGATGATCAGCCATAGAGGGAGAGAGACACGACTTACACTCCTAAGGGATGCGACAGTAGAAAACTTCCTGCAATGAGCGAGAGCCTGATAGACCAATGCCATGTAGAGATGAAGTGCCCAAGGTTTGCGAGCCTTTTTCCTAGAAAAGGCAATGACGTTATTTGGAGAATAAGCATCGACAGTAATACAGGGGATGCAAGCGTTACAAGAAATGATTGAGAGTTTAAAGAATTTGTAGATGGTTTTATGTCCACCTTCAAATCCTAAGGATCAATCTTTGAGAGGCGGTGAAAGTACCAAGCTGGAATACAATATGGGCAGTGGATATTTCCAGGGGAATGATGAAATGCATGGATTGGAAAGAACACCTATGGTAAAAGTACTTTACTGGGCCAATACCGACAATAGGAGACGAACGCTGGGGGCCATTAGGAAGGAAAGCGTTGTAAGAAACGATAGTGATGGTAGTGCAAACAACTAAGTTAGAGAGAACTGAATATTTCAGAATGCGTGAGAATGCTTTCGAGGGAACGGTGCTTCTCTGTCTTTACTGATTTTATCTACAGATACAAAGTTATCTTATTTACTATGATTCCGTGTCCTTCTAATTATGGGGTAGCTTCATTAACCGTACACCAAAAGTTGCTAACACTAATACAGTGGTCACCTAATTACCTCATAACATTAAGTAGCTGCCTCAAAAATCTGAAATAGTTTAACACTCTACTTCAAACTTGTGTATGAATTTGTCCCAATTATACTTGATAATGGACTGAATCTAACATTTTGCAAATAGAATCAAAACATGATAAAAAACCATTAATATCACTTTGGAATTTGTAAAAAATGTGGGCAGATGAGTGGACATGTCTACTACATGAAATGTTGATTTGAGGTGATCGGAGATCGTCATTTGACCTAGACAGCTAACTAGATCAGTCAGCTGAAGTAGATTGTTGACTTGACTGGTTATTCACATGGCTGCGAATGTGGCAGCTAATAAGGAGTTAAGGACTGTTGACATGGTTGTTAATGACAGTACTAGACCTAGCATGTGGGGCATGGGGCACTGAGGAGGATTCTGGAGTAAGTTTTTACCGTTGTATTCACCTTAAGAAAACATACCTTCTGGTGTGGCCAGTCGACAAATTTGACAAGACAAATAGATGGGGCGCGTTATTTTTACAAATAAGTGACAAGCTGGACAATGCCAAAGAAGAAATCTCAATAAGATGGACTGGAGAATGCAGAAATAGGTTGCCAGTGATGTAGCTAAAGATAAAGTTGAAAAATATGGAGTATCCTCTAAGATCCTGCACGCCTTAAGAAATTTACAAACAACACTTAACTTCAAAATATCCAGGAATGCTCTTGCAATAGAAATGTTTCCAAGTCCTTCTGTATTACTAAATATTGTAGTTTTATTATTTCCTTTAATTCGTTAACTTATTTATTCCTGAGGAAGCCACCTAATTTACATTAGACCAATTAAATAGTTGCCTAATAAATCAACACATGTTCTAATAAGTTCTTGTGCCAACTAGTTTTATGGTTGTGAAGAGTATCAGAAATTGGGGCTGGATTGGGGCCTTCAACGGTAAAGAGGAGAACAGGTAAAAGTTCCTTTTTATCCCATTTAGCATAAAAACTTTTCAACCTTTTTTCTCCTTTTTTTGGTGCTGTTCTAATATGAAAAAGGGAAGAACTTTTTATTACCCTGGTTTCCGCCAATGCGTTTTGCAATAAAAAGTAAAGGGATTTTTGCTGAGAGACTATTTCTACCTCTTCATTAAATGCTTACATACAACTGCAGATAAAGATTTTGGCCTACTGGACATTGTTTTGATAAGTCACAAAGAAAATACTGTGGTAATAGTTTGGAGGTAACGAAATTATACATACCAATACTGTCCAAACTTTGCGATACAGGCAGGATGCCAATAGTTGATATGACCCCATGTGACGGTCTAAACCCAAGGACACCACAAAAAGCTGCTGGTACTCTAATGCACCCAGTTGTATCAGTACCTGAAATAATTCAGCCTCTGTAACCATCTAATTTTCTGAATATGAAGTCAAATTCTTTTACAAATAGTTAACACTCCAATCTAGTCAAACAGAAACCAATCAACCTCGTAAAAATTAAATCCATAGGTCTTCTTTTATTAGTCCAGTACAGTCAGAAATGTGATGAAACTACTTCGCACATATCTAAGATGAGGAAAACAGAATCTGAAATTAAATTATCCAAAAGAAGAAAAGGAAAAAGAAAAGGAAGGCACCAAAGAGGAGGCCTTGACCACAGCAAGAATATATCTTCAGTAGGTCCAACATATTTGTGCATCATATGCATACTTTAAACCATTACGGCTTAATCAAAATGAAACAGGGGACACAAGAAGAGGAAAACTTTGAATCAGTGACTCTTAATAACTGTAACTTCAATTGAAAAACCATACCTAGAGCAAAATCAACTAGTTCAGCTGCAACAGCAACAGCCGAACCACTGGATGAGCCACCTGGAATATGAGATGGCACTTTTGGATTTGTTGGAGTACCGTAGTGCAGATTCTCTCCAGTAACCCTGAAACATTCCCGGTGGGGAGTTAGTGGCTTAGTGCAGCGTCCAATAACAGCCATTGATATAGCTGAAAATCATACTCTCTCCATCCCAACTTTTCAAACACTCTTTCCATTTTGAGACATTCGAGAATGTTTGTTACCATTCCATTCCTATACATCTTTCACAACTTTTAAGAAATCAAATTCATTAAATGATTTAGTTGGATTTTGATGAGATGTTTTCTCTATCAAACTACTGTTCATGGTTAATTTAATGTTTATCTAATAGATATACAGGGTGTGTTTGGTACGAGGAAAAATGACCTCCAGGAAAATGTATTTCATGAGGAGATCATTTCATGGTGTTTGGTACAACGGAAGTCAATCTTCATGGAAAACATTTTCCATCAAAGGAGGAAAATGATCTCTCTCACTTGTGGGCTGAAGTCATTTTAGGAAAATGATCTCTCTCACTCGTCGGGAAGTCATTTTCCTTGCAACTATCTCAATTTCTAACTTCATATTATTTGTTTCAGTTAACAGTTAGACATTACCACTAATCTCTAGTACCCAAAATTTCTTCAAAACACTCTCCCATTTGTTGACATTATTGTTAATCTTTAATATATATTTCTTCTGGGGAAAAATTTCACTCACCAACCAAATACTAGAAGACATTTTCAAGGAAAATATTTCCAAGGAACATTTTCTAAGAAACATTTTCCATGGAAAATGACTTCCTTCGTACCAAACATACCTATGATTCAAATTAACTTTTGAAACTCCGTATCCAAATAAATATCGTCAAATAAAATGAGACGGGATTAATGCCAAACAATACATAGTATTCAAAGCATAGCTACCCGAGTCCAAATTCATCCATGATGGTCTTTCCAACACAAGTAGCACCATTCTTCAAAAGAGCAGTCACGACCATGGCTGTCTTAGTAGCCACCTCATGTGTCCGCTTCCACTCGGGACTACCGAAACCCGTCACAGATTCCTTCACATCAATACTATAAGTACAGGAAAAAAATAATTAAAACCAATTCCACGTCCAAAATTGCATTATCAAAACAAAATGTTAGTCCAAAAAGAACAACTTTTTTTTAAAAAGCTCTTCTTTATCAAATGGCCAAATTTATTTAACAGGGAAGAATGACGAACTTGTCTTTGATGGCAAAAGTGAGGGCAGAAAGGGAAAGTGGAGCAGCCGGAGGAGGTGGTTGAGGAAACGGAAGCAGCTCAACGCGTTCAATGAACGCGCCAAAATCTTCTTTGATTGAGTTTCTGGCTTTCAAACGTCGCCGTTGAACTTCAGCCAGGATCAATATTCCGGCAACACCGACGCCGATCACAACCCAGACTTTGGGGTTCGATACATTTAGCTTCGATAATTTTGTCATCACCGAAGTTAGGTCGGCGAATTTAAGGGTTTAAGGAACAGAGGAAATGGTAGTACTGATTTTTTGGGTTTTAGAGAGGAGAGGACAGGGAAATGGGGTTTAACAGGAGCTTTGTCTCCTCAGCTGTAGAACCTTCCACGTGCTTGCGCGTGTTTCTTCACGCGCGAATCTTCCTTTTTTCGCAAGAAACAAGAAAACAATTCCTTTTATCACGCATGCATCACTAATGTTGCAATTTAGCCCGCGCTAAAAAAAGAACGACACATTTTTACTATTAGAAATAATTTAATTTAAATTTTTTATTTCATTGGAAAAGTACAATTTTTAGCAGAAAAAAAAGAAGTATTTTGTAAAACATTTTCACCCAAGAAAAATGACTCGTTTAAAAACCATTGCTCTTATAAAAAAGCTGTCTGTTTTTTCGAAATCACAACAATGATCCAGTAAGATTTCCCTAGTGAAATCTGGGGAGGTAGTATTATATTGGGAAAAATTAAATTTATACATATCGAAATGATTGAAGGATAGATATGTCATGATACGAAGGATGGTCAAAGAATGATGATTAGCAAAGAGGCACGAGTTGCAACTAGGGGTATTCATAAAAATTCGAAAATACGAACCAAACCAAACCGATACTTTTTGGTTTGGTTTGGTTTGGTTTTGAAATTTAAAAACTGATCAAATTTGGTTTGGTTTTGGTTTTAATTAAAAAACCGAACCAAACCGAATATAGGAGTAGCTATTTTAAATTTATTATTACACCTATATATATATGTATACTTTTATACAAAGTTTTAAATTTTTTATAGTAAATATTAATCGTTTGCACTTTTAGTTCAATTCTTTACCTTTACATTCTAGTTTAATTGGTAGTTTTCTTTTGTTAAGTGTAAGAATCTATTTCATGTTAAAAATAATATATTTTTAATTGAGTCCTTAAATTATTCATCGCTATTTGATTCAATTATAATCAATATATCTTGGTAAATAATTGATTTTTCAAAGGGCAATTGATTTGATAGTGTTATGCTGAAAATGTGGTCGATGAAATGTGTGTTTGATAGTGTATGACTTATATTTAAGAAAAACCGACAAATAACCGGAAAAAACAAAAAACCGACATAAACCGAATCGAGAAAAAAACCGACCTAATTGGTTTGGTTTGGTTCTAATATTTGAAAAATCGACTTACTTGGTTTGGTTTCTTTTTAGGGAAAAACCGATCCAAACCGAACCATGAACACCCCTAGTTGCAACAGAGACGAGCGAGGCACAAGCAAATATTCAAAAGACTCGACGCTCATACCAATTTAAATCGAAAAGTTAAGGAGAATGAATCTGACAACACTAGAGAGTACATATACAGTATTTAATAAGCATTAAATACTGAAAATATTAGAGAATATGTATTAAATTACAATGATTATGTAACGTAGCATCTAATGCCTTTAATTGTCTATAATGACCTTATTATGACAAAGGCAAAACGTATATCTTAGAGATAGATATAAATAGGAGAAGACTGGTCATTTGTAAGGACACAAAATATCAACTAAATATACAGGTTTACTTTATTTTCTGTTGTCTATCTTATTGTTAGCAAAATCAATTTTCTTTATTCATTTTTTATTATCAGTAATCCGAATTCTTCTAAAAATAAAATTTTGATCGAAATTCTACTTTTTGGTTAAACAAATTGGTTCAGTTACTGGGAATCTGATAATATATTTTTTTCTTAACCTAACCTTTTTTGTTGCATCAACCACCATGTCGAACCCTAATGACAACAACCAAGGAAACCAAGAAAACCCTCAACTCCAGGGGAATTCACAAGTTGACCGCACCCCGATTCCTTCTCCATCAAGTTCCCCTTGGTGGTCTCGAGAAGGCACTCCTGATGGATCTCATTCAAATGCAAATGCTCAATTTGAAAACGAAGAAGCTGTCAATGAAGCTTTGCAAAAGCTAATCGCTCAACAGGTCAATAAAGCTCTTGAAGCCTTTGCCAATCATTTACCCGTTGCACCACCAACACCAACTCCAAATACCAATACTTTGGAAAACCCTCGTTCTGGGCTTGCTAATTTAGGCAGTGGTGGAATCCCCAGCGAGTCACGAGATGGAGAACCAGGTAACTTAGTTAATTCTGATTTACAAAATTTACTATTAACATTGCAGAAATAGCTCAAGGAAGAAAGTGACCGCATAGAGAAAATACCTGGAGTACCGCCCGTAATCAAAGGGATAGATATGGACAAATATTCATAACAACCTTGGAAGACACGTGCTGCTCCCCTCCCAATTCCAAAGAAATTCAAAATGCCCGATAGTCCAAAATAAGATGGAACAACTTATCCACGAGACCACGTGACTGCATTCACAACTAGCGTAAAAGGCAACGACCTGACCAAACAAGAAATCGAATCAGTATTGGTCAAAAAATTCGGTGAAACACTCACTAAGGGAGCATTAACATGGTATTCTCTTTTACCTGAAAATTCCATAAGTTCTTTTGCTGAGCTTGCAGATTCATTTATCAAAGCACATTCGGGAGTTCAAAAAGTCGAAAAACGAATGGAGGATATTTTCAAAATCAAGCAAGGGAACTCAGAGTTGCTTAGAGAGTTCGTGGATAGGTTCCAGCGTGAAAGAATGACGTTACCACGTGTACTAGCCAATTGGGCAGCTATAGCCTTTTAGTAATTTGAATGAAAAAAGCTCAGAAGCCACGAGGCGACTCAAGGAAAGTCTTTGTGAATTTCTAGCAACAATATGGAATGACGTATACAGCATGTATAGCACGAATCTAAGGATAGAAGAAGATATTATCTCACGATCTCAAAAAGAGAAAAAGGTAAGTTCGAGACGGGCGGAAACAGAAAAAAGGTCCGGTAAAAACAGATACGGACTATATATGGGCCCAGTGGGAAAAGATTCACGGTAAAAGCATGAAATTTCAAGGTACGATCATAGATCTAGAAATAGAGAATCGGGCTCATCATCAAGGTTTAGGAATGATCGTAACACGCGAGAGTCGCGAGATGATGATGGAAACTTGAAGGCGCGATTTGGTGGTTATAATTTTAATGTGAGCACTTTCAAGCTCGTAGCTGTTTTAAGAAGCATGGGTGATAAGGTGCGGTGGCCGCACTTTCGAGCTCATAGCCGTTTTAAGAAGCATGGGTGATAAGGTGTGGTTGCCAAAAGAAATGAGATCAAATCCAAACAGACGCAATCCTGATCACTGATGCAAATTTCACAACGATCATGGTCATAAAACGACAGATTGTAGGTTGCTACAAGGCGAAGTTGATCATCTGTTGAAGCAAGGATATCTCACCGAATTATTCAATGAGAAAGGTAAGCAAGCATACATGACGAATAGGTAGGAGCCCCCTAAATCGCCTTCTCCCAAAGCGGAGATGGAGAAATCAATGGCGTGACGTACACAGCAGCCAATAAAGTTTCCAAAGTCACAATTACCCACGGGAAGCGGGTGCGGCATGTCTTAGAGGAAGAAAATATTACGTTTGATGATGCATATGCGGATGGCGTATTAACTCCATATAACGGTGCACTAGTAATATCTCTACTTGTACATGACACTAATGTGAAACGAGTTTTGGTTGATCCAGGTAGTTCCGTGAACATTATTCTGCTAAGAGTACTACATGAGATGCAAGTTGAAGATAAATTAGTACCAAAAGCGCATACTTTGTCTGGATTCGACAATTCCAGTGTCATGATGAAAGGAGAAGTAATACTTACTACATTCGTAGAAGGAGTTGTCAAAGATACGAAGTTTCAGGTGGTAGAGATGGAGATGGCTTACAACATAATTCTCGGGAGGCCATGGATCCATAAGATGGATGTCGTTCCGTCAACCTTACATCAAGTTATTAAATTTCCATCACCATGGGGAATATGTCAAATCTGTGGGGATCAACAAACATCCAGGAGCATCAACTCCGTAGCAGATTAAAGTACGAGAAACAAAGAAAAATAACAATTATAGAATCCAGTTGAGGATACCACAACACAAACCTCAACTGAACAAGGGCGAACAGATGTGGACTCAAGGCCCGATTCCATTCAAGAACCAGAGGAAAACGAAAATATCAAAACAATGATTGAAGAACTGGAGGCTGTAATATTATTTACACAATGGCCTGAAAGGAAAGTCTACGTAGGAGCCAATCTCAGCCAAGACATGAATGGTAAGTTGATTGAATTTTTTAAAGCTAACGTGAATTGTTTTGCTTGGTCCCATTCTGATATAACAAGAATAGCACCGGAGGTAATGATTCACAAGTTAAATGAAGACCCATTATATCCACCTGTCAAACGAAAGAAGAGAAAAACAAGGAACTTTCAAAAATCAGGTGATTCAAGATGAGGTCCAAAAAATATAAAAGATTGGGTCTATATGCGAGGTAAAGTATCCTAATTGGTTAGCCAATATTGTTGTGGTACAAAAAAAGAATGGTAAATGGAGAGTTTTTGTAGATTACACATACCTTAACAAAGCTTGCCCTAAAGATACTTTTCCATTACCACATATAGATCAACTAATTGATGATACTGTAGGACATAAGTTGTTAAGTTTTTTAGATGCATATTCAGGATACAACCAGATCAAAATGGATCCTATAGATGAAGAAAAAACTTCATTTATAACAGACATGGGGACTTACTGTTATAAAGTAATGTCTTTTGGTCTCAAAAATGCTGGTGCAATATATCAAAGACTGGTAACCAAAATGTTCTAAGAACATTTGGGAAAAACTATGAAGGTCTATATAGATGATATGCTCTTTAAAACTCAACATTCAGGGGAACATATATCACACTTGTCAGATACATTTCAGATCTTGCGGAAATTCAATATGAAATTAAATTCTGAGAAATATGCATTCGGTGTTGCTTTAGGTAAGTTTTTGGGTTTTCTTGTTTCTAACCGTGGTATTGAAGTGAATCCTGCACAGATTAAAGCCATTGAAGAAATCTCTGACATGCTTACAAGTAAAAAAGAAGCACAGAGGTTGACAGGAAGAATAGCAGCCTTGGGGAGATTTATTTCTAAATCATCAGAAAAATGCTTTAAATTCTTTTCAGCTCTTAAAAGCAAGATCAGTTCGAATGGAATGAGGAGTGTCAACAGTCACTCAAAATTTTGAAGACATACCTGTCAAATTCGCTGTTACTCGCAAAACCAAAGGTTGGAGAAAGACTGCTCGTCTATCTTGCCATCTCAGAAGTTGCGGTGAGTGTTGTTTTAGTTCGTGAAGACAAAGGTAAACAATTTCCAATTTATTATGTCAGCAAATCATTATTAGACGCGGTATCCTCAATTAGAAAATCTTGCACTTGCACTAATCATGGCATCTAGAAAATTAAAGCCTTATTTTCAGTGTCACCCTATTGCTATAGTAACTGTTACCATTGCGCAATATACTACATAAGCATGAGTTGTCAGGTAGGTTAGCTAAATGGTCTGTAGAATTAAGTGAATATGACATCACATATCAGCCCAGAACAACGATAAAATCTCAAGTATTAGCAAATTTTTTAGTTGATTTTAGTCAAGGAATGCAATTAGAAGTAGAAAAAGAATTACAGGTATTCAACGGGTCTAATCTAGGAATTTGGACTTTATTTACTGATGGCTCATCTAATGTGAAGGGAGCAGGTTTAAGAGTTATTTTGGTGCCACCTACGGGTGAAACCATTCGTCAAGCCATAAAACGTCATTCTATAACTAACAATGAGGCAAAGTATGAAACTGTGATTGTAGGTTTGGAACTAGCATGAGAACTCGGCATTAATCAAATTGTAATCAAAAGCAAATCACAACTCGTAGTTAATCAAATGCTGAGGACTTATACAGCCAGAGAAGCACGAATGCAGCAATACTTAGAAAAGGTACGGGATTTGATTAGATAATTTCAAACCTGGAAAGTCACTCAGATACCAAGAGATGAAAATGTCAAAGCAGATGCCCTAGCCAATCTCGCATCTGCAGCAGACGTAACAAACAATGAAAATGCTTTTGTAATTCATTTGTTTCATTCGGTACTCGATCTCGACAAAAATAAGGTAAATTTCAATAACTTAACCTGAGATTGGAGAAACGAGATTGTCGCTTTTTTGCAGTATGGTACCGTCCCTGAAGACAAGAAAAAAGCTTACGCGCTCCAAAAAAAGGCTGCACGATATTGTTTAAAGCAAGGTGATCTTTATCGAAAAATATTTGGTGGCCCCTTAGCAAGGTGACTCGGGCCTTCTCAAATGGAATATGTAATGAGAGAAATACACGAAGGGCATTGCGAAAATCACACAGGAGGAAGATCATTGGTAAGAACCATGATTATAGCAGGCTATTATTGGCCTAAAATAGAAGAAGAAGCGGAGAATTTCATGACTAAATGTGATAAGTGCCAAAAATATGGTAACAACATGCATAGACCTGCGGAACTGTTACATCCGATCATTGCATCGTGGCATTTTATGAAATAGGGAATGGATATCGTGGGTCCACTACCACAAGCAAAAGGACAGATAAAATTCGCTGACTACTTTATTAATGGGTAGAAGAAGGAGCATTTAAACAAGTACGGAAAAAGGAAGTCAGAGATTTCATTTGGCGAAATATCATATGTCGATTCGGTGTACCAAAGGAAATCATGTATGATAATGGCCCACAATTTACAGGCGCACAAATCACAGAATTATTTCAAAGTTGGCAGATAAAAAAGATTACGTCCTCACCTTACTATCCGGTGGGTAATGGACAAGCTGAATCAACAAATAAAGTCATTGTCAGTAGTTTGAAGAAACGATTAGAAGAATCTAAAGGCAATTGGCTAGAAGTGCTACCTGGTGTTTTATGGGCATATCGCACGACAGCAAAAACAAGCACAGGTGAGACACCATTCTCATTGGTGTACGGAGCTGAAGCCTTAATCCAGGTTGAGATAGGGGAACCAAGCATGAGGTATACGCAAGTGTCAGACGAATATAATAAAGAAGAAATGCGCATAAACCTTGACTTACTTGAAGGAAGAAGGGAAGCCGCATTAATAAGAATGGCAGCACAAAAACAAGTCATAGAACGATATTACAATCGAAAGGCTCGGCTAAGATACTTCAAGATTGGGGACTTCGTACTCAAGAAGGTTTTTCAATCCACGAAGGTAGCTAATGCGGGGAAATTAAGTCCAACTTGGGAAGGACCTTACAAAATTCACGGCATTGCGGGGAAAGGAGCATACGAACTGGAAACAATGGATGGCAAGATATTACCCTCACACTGGAATGTTGTTCACCTAAAGAGATATTATTTCTAAGGAGTACCCACTGGAAGGTATCCTCATTTTAAAATTTTATTTTTGAATTGTTAAAATTTTACTAACGATTTTAGATGATAGGCAAAAAGCTAACCCGTACTAAATAACGAATCACGACATGCAAGGCACATGGAATAAAGTAAAATTCCCGGTCTGGGATTACACCTATTCGGATAGAAATTGATATAGATTAAGCAGTCTTCATCTATAATCGCACCTCCGAGTCCCATATATTTTATTCCTTTACAGGAAAAGGACCAAATAAGAGGAGTAGTCAAGTGCTCGAGACTTCATACTTTAATGCTCAAACACTTGGGGGAATATATAATATATACATAGACAAATGTATAAAGAAGGCAAAGAAGATTGAAAAATAATGAAAAGTTCAAGCCTAAAAAGTCAATTCATTGAAAGAGTCAAGTGCAGAGCAAAACACAGCAAAGTTACGATCCAAAGCCAAATAAAAACCTACCTTATCTTAGGTAGGTTAAACGGCAATGTAATGAAAACCTTGTGTATTATTCAAAATACTGAAACAGGTTACAAATAAAAACCTTGCATTTTATTTCTGAAACAAGTTACAAATAAAAACCTTGTGTTTTATTTCCTTTTTTGAAATCTGTTGTAAGAAAAACAGTTACGATGAGGTTATAGAAGTTACTCAAATACATGTAAGATGTTATTTAAAGCTTGACAAAGTTCAAATAAAAACTTGTCGAAGTTATTCAAAAAACGTGTGTATTCCTATTTCTTTTATCGTACATTAACACCATTATGAAGTTGAGACGTCTTCTTCACTAAGTATTGAAATATAAAAGGGTCCTCTTTTATAAAATTCATGATTGATTCAAGTATTCATGAAGTAAAAAAAGCATTTTGTAAAATAAAAATGCAAGTTATTCAGTAAGTCCTTACAATATAAAGGCAAGAATAAATAAGACAGAAGTTCAAAAATAGCCACAAAAACTTCTTAAAATTAAAAAAGGCTTAGACTAAGTATGAACTTAGTCATAAGGCGAGAGTTACTTTACAAAATGCCCAAAAAAAGGTCCGGAGACTTAATGTTTTCAAACCCTCAAAAAGGACCAAGGGTTACAACCATACCTTACCAAAAAAAAAAAGAGTCACACATCATTAACTTGTCACTGAGGAGTTGAAGAAGGAACCAAAACAGGATCATCAGCAGGAGTGGGTTCAACTTGACTTGAAGGAATTGGAGCACTCACCATACTCATCTCATCTCCAATGTTTTCAGAAGTTTCAGCCACGAGAGAAGAAAAATCTTGGCATTGTTGAGTCTTTTCAATAGTTTCTTTGATTTTGGCTAACTCAGATTCCAAATTAAAATTCTTCTGACTAACTTCAAAAGGTTATCATGGCAAGAATTTAAAAATTCCCCACTCACTTCAAGTGCGGTTTTTTCTTCAAGAATCTCGTAATCTCTTTCCCAGTCAGCTATTTCACTCTTTACATTTTCATTCTCAGCCAAGGCAAAATCGTACGAAATTTGAAGAGTAGCATGTGAACTCTCTAAAAAGTAAACTTTACTAGAAGATTCCTGGAGTTCTTCTTGAGTTTGAGTCAAAGTCTGCACGAGTTCATCAGCATATACTTCTTTTTTTTACCCAAGAGAGCCTTTAACTCTCTTATCTCTTCACTTGCCTTGGAAAGTTGCTCGGAAAAAGAGGTTTCCAGACGAGCCATTTCCTTACCTGCTTGATTTGAAGAAGCTTTTTCAACCGCCAACTCTGAGGTCAAAGCCCTCACCTGCTACTCTAAGGTACATTTATTTTATTCTAATGTCTCCACGTCAATTTGAAGACTTTCACACTGTTCCTTCCAATTATTCACCTCCACTTGGTAGTCACGCACTAATTGCTTTGAGAGGGTAATCCTCTTCATCATCTCTGTGCCAATTAAATTGACCTAAAAGAGCCTCGGCTCAACAAGATAAAAAGAGACAATATTAGTACCACCAATAGAAACTATAGGGAAAATAACATCATGAAAATGAAAAATCATATGCAAAGCAAAACCGATAGGCATTACATAGACCTAGCACTATGAAAAGTGAATGAGTAGTAAGACACAACATTACCACTAGCTCAATCGAACAAAACCCTATCAGACTAGCATCACAAAGATACGAAGTAAGGAAAGACTCAACTACCTCCTAACCTAAAACCCTAATACTCGACCTCCAGAGCTTCCTATTAAGGTTCATGTCCTCGGAAATCTGAAGCCTCGCCATGTCCTTCCTGATCACCTCTCCGTCAATACTTCTTAGGTCATCGTCTACCTCTTCTCGTGCCCTCCAAATCCAGCTGCTTAGACCTCCTTACAGAAACATCTAGGCTTCTTCTTTGTATGTGTCTGAACTATCTGAGCCTCGCTTCCCGTATCTTGTCAACAATAGGAGCCACGCCAACCTTCTCCCGAATATCATCATTTCTAATCTTATGGGGGAAGTGCATAGTTAACCACTAATTAGAGATGTATTTACTCTTAAGCCATTATTTAAAAAGTATCTATTCTTTAGCCGATGCTTTAATAAACTTTTACCCGTCCGAACAAAAATACCCTTGTGCTAGACGTGGTATCCTTAACTTCATGAGTGATGTGTAGATATTAAGGACAAAGTACCATGAATTAGCACCTTTTGTTTTAAATTTTAAGACATCATGTCTTAACGTCATATGTGCAGTGTAAATGTTAAGGACATGTGTTTTTAACTTCATGAGTGATGTGTAAATATTAAGGACAAAGTGTCATGTATTTGCACCTTATGTTGTTAAACTCCAGGACATCGTATCTTTAATTTTATATGTGGGGTGTAAATGTTAAGGACATGGTGTCCGTAACTTCATATGTGAAATGTAAATGTTAAGGACATAGTATCCTTAACGCCATAACTGTTGTGTAAATATTTAGGACATGGTGTCCTTAACTTCATGAGTGCTGTGTAAATATTAAGGACATAGTGTCCTGTATTTGCACCTTTTGTTGTTAAATTTTAGGACGTTATATCCTTAATTTCATGAGTGTTGTGTAAATATTAAGAACAAAATGTTCATAATATTTATACAAAACTCATGAAGTTAAGGACACTTGTCCTTAATATTTACACAACACTCGTGAAGAAAAGGTAAAATCGTCTTTTCGTATTAATTTTAATAGAGTAGTGGCTATTTTTGCTTAGCATTAAAAATGCCAGATAAAAATTAAATACCACATTAAAAAGTGGCTACCCCATACATTCTACTCATTTTATCCTTAATGAGAAGTTTTTATAATCAAACAAATATCGTGGTCCAACAAAGCTTTTACCCCTTAAGCTTTTAAGACCACAAGTTTCAAAAGTCTTTTTTTCTTAAACTTCGTGCCGAGTCAAACTATCTCATTTAAATTGAAACGGATGGAGTACTATACTAGGATCCTGTTTGACCAAGCTTATAGGAGGCAAAAGTAATTTTTGAATAAAAAACACTTTTTTTTTTAACTTTAAGTTATAGAAGTAAGTAGTTTTTCTTTAAGAAAGAAACAATAAATTCTATCTTATTCCAAGAAGCAGAAGCAAAAAATTAATTTTTTAAAGACAAAACATTCCAGTGGTAGATTTATATTATCCATCATTAATTTAACCTTCTTCTTTTTGCTTTCTACTATCCCTTTCTTCTTTTTTATTTTAGTGTATGTTTATTCTCCTTCCAATAGTCTCTCTAGTATAAATAACTATTTTTTTAATATATCATTTCTTCTTGGCTTCATCTCATATCCCTCTTTAAAATAAATTATAAGGCTAATCACCACATTCAAACACTCTCCTTACAAGATATGAATTCTTTTTTTCTTTTTGTAGTACCAATATCATATGATCTCCGGTTTGTAGTTTTATTCACTTTTTATTAGCGTACATATATATGTTTCTGCGAAGTCGCTCCTAAATCAACTTCACCTTCTCCAAGTCATCCTTCACTAAATCAGTGCCATATAATCTGGCCTCGCTAGGCTCAAACCATCCGATGGGTGAACGACATCGCCGACCATACAAAGCCTCAAATAGAGCCATCTCAATGTTGAAATGATAAATCTTGTTATAAGCAAACTTGGCAAAAGAAAAGAATCGATCCTATTGCTAATCTATAGTCAATCACATATGCTCTGAGCATATCCCCCAAGATCTGAATCGTCTGCTCCGACTGCCCATCGGTCTATGGATGAAAAGCCGTGTTGAGCTCTACTCGGGTACCCAACTCGCTATGTGCTTCTCTCCATAAGTGCGAAGTGAATTGAGGGCCTTTATATGAAATTATGGAAATAGGCACACCATGCAACCGAACAATATCCTGAATGTAAATCTGGGCCAATCTCTCTGAAGAGTACGTAGTCACAACAGGAATAAAGTGTGCGGAACTTGTCGACAATAACCCAAACGGCATCAAACTTCCTCAACGTACGTGGTAACCCAACTACGAAGTCTACAGTAATGCGCTCCCATTTCTAATAAGGTATAACCATCTGCTGAAGTGGCCCCCCGGCCTCCGGTGCTCATACTTAACCTGCTGGCAATTTAGGCAACTCTGAACTATGTCTTTCTTCATTCTCCGCCATCAATAATGCTACCTCAGGTCACGATATATCTTCGTATCACCTGGATGAATAGAATACTAAGAACTGTGTGCCTCCTCTAGAGTCCTCTCCCTCAATCCATCAATATTACGAACACATAGACAACCCTGGAGTTACAGGACACCATCCTCACTGATAGTAACCTCCTTGGCACTACCCCGTAGTACTGTCTCCCTAAGAACCAGCAAGTGCGAATTGTCGTACTGATGGACCCTGATCTTCTCGAATAACGAAGACCGAGAGACGATGCATGAAAGAACTCGAATGGGCTCTAAAATATCCAACCTCACAAGTATGTTATCCAAGGACCAAATGTCCATAGCCAATGGCCTCTCCTCTGGTGAAATGAAGGCCAAACTACCCATACTCTCGACCTTTTTACTCAAGGCATCTGCAACCACATTCGCCTTGCCCGGATGATAAAGGATGGTAATATCATAGTCCTTTAGTAACTCAAGTCAACTACACTAACTCAAATTGAGATCCATCTGCTTGAACAAATGTTACAAGCTGCGATGATTGGTGTAAACTCACAGGACATCCCATAAAGATAATGCCTCCCGATCTTGAGAGCATGAACTATCGCGACCAACTCCAAGTCATCTACGGGGTAATTCTTCTCGTGGGTCTTCAGCTGACGTGAAGCATATGCAATAAAACACCTTCCCTACATCAATACACAACCCAGGCCAACGCGTGAAGCATCGCAATACACAGTATACATTCCTGAATCGGAAGGTAACTCTAACACCAATGTTGTAGTCAATGTGGTCTTGAGCTTTTGAAAGTTTGCCTTTCAATAATCGAGCCATCAGAATGGAGCACCCTTCTGGGTTAATCTAGTCAAAGATGTTGCAATAGATGAGAATCGCTCCACAAACCGGCGATAATAACCTGCTAACCCCAAAAAACTCCTGATCTTAATCGTTGTGGTAGGATGAAGCCAACTCTGGACTGCCTCGATATTCCTGGGAACTACCTTAATACCCTCGGCTGATACTACGTGCCCCAAGAATGCCACAGAATCTAACCAAAACTCATACTTGGAGAACTTAGCATAAAACTTATGTTCTCGCAAAGTCTAAAGCACAACTCTCAAATGATGCTCGTGCTCCCTCATACTATGCAAGTAGATCAATATGTCATCAATGAAGACAATGATAAACAAGTCAATACATGGCATGAACACCCGGTTCATCAAATCTATAAATGTCGTTGGGGTGTTAGTCAAGCCAAAGGACATCATTAGAAACTCATAGTGGCCATATCAGTCATCTTCGGAACATCCGAATCACGAATCTTTAGCTGATGATACCCCAATCTCAAGTCATTCTTAGAGAACACCCTCGCACCCTACAATTGGTCAAACAAATCATCAATACATGGTAACATGTATTTGTTCTTAATGGTAACTTTGTTCAACTGGCAGTAATCAATGCATACCCGCATAGTCCCATTCTTCATCTTCACGAACAACACTGGTGCACCCCAAGGTGACATACTAAGTTTGACGAACCCTTTTGCTAGCAACTCCTCAAGGTGTTCTTTCAAATCCTTCAACTCTTTTGGAGACATGCGGTACGGTAGAATAGATATAGACTGGGTACTTGGAGCTAAATCAATACTGAAATTGATGTCACGATCTAGTGGCATGGCTGGTAAAAGCATACTTAGACTTCAAGGTTTTCCAACTTACTCTGAACGCACCGAATCATACTTACACTACTCAGAATGATACCAAATTTTGCGTACAAGTCAAAATTACCATACGAAACTCTTTCTAGGCTCGGAATCCCAAACGAAACTTGATAACACCAAAGCCTACTCCAAACCAAACTTAAAGAACTTGAAAACCTTTAATGCACCATGCTAAAACGCTCTCGGATCATCCGATACTCGATCTAAACACACAACCAAGTCCAAATTATTATACGAACCTATTGGAATCGTCAAATACCAGTTCCGGGGTTGTTTACTCAAATGTTGACTCAAGTCAAACTTGGCCATTATGGGCCATTATTAAGGAACTAAGTGTTCCGATTTCAACCCGAACCTTTTCAAACCCGAACCAACCATCCCCGTAAGTCATAAAACAGTAAAAACACATACGGGGAGTCTTAATTAGCGGAATGGGGAGTGAGGACCTAGAAATCACAATGATCGATCAGGTCGTTATAGTCCATATCCAAAAAATTATCCAATTTCATCCATGCATTGACCCTCAAATAAAAAATTTACCATTTCTCAATTTTGGGGCTCAAAATCCCAATTTCTACAATCCAAATACGGATAAAAATGATAATTAATGGTAAAAATCATGGAAAAATATCCAAACAAAGTTTAGATATTTTCTCCCTTTCAAAAATAAGAAGAACACCACGAAAATCACCTCAAACCGAGCTTTAGAACTCAAAATACTAAAATACTCGGTTTGCCAATTTAAAACACTGCCAAGGTGATTTTTTTCATCACCTTCGAGGGAGACCTTCGCCTTTGTGAAGAGCAATTTTCGTGTTGATCGCTCAACCCAGAATTCATTCTTCATGTTTGCGGGACCTCCCTAGTGTTCGCGAAGAGCAAAAGTTTGCACCAAAACCCAACAATCTGCGGGAAATATGCATAACTCTCTTTTACGATCTCAAAATTCGATGATTCTTGTTGATATGGATCTGAAATTACGATACGGATATAATGTTTCATTAAAACATAATTTAGATCTTCTTTTTTTGATACCCTTTATGCCCAAAGAAACGATGTTGAAACATCAAATAAGAGCCCGACACAATCCAAACCCATTCGAAACTCATCGGATTCTAACCAAAACTTATGGACAAATCCAAAATCATCATACAAACTTATTGAAACTTTTATATTACAAATTTGAGCTTGTTAAGTGCACTATTTTAGAGTGGTAAACTCATTTCCTTAATCTTAACTAGTATGCAACTCAAGTGTGTCGACGCCCCCTTTTTCTAAAAGGCAAAATCGAGTTTACGATATTTTGGGAAGACAACTCGTTCCCTTTTGGGATTTGGATTTTTGGAATTGAAGAGTCGCCACCTAATGATTAAAGTGCATTAGGACACTAAGAAGGGGTTTGAGTTTGAAGAACCAGAGTTTGGGTAAGGGCTAGAAATTATCTCAAAGGGAAGGTGTTAGGTACCCCTCAAGATCCACTAGTATGATTCTGAGTCATGTTATATTGTGACTTCACATAATCAAGTAAATAACTAAGGGCTCAAATAGAAAGGGTTCGCATACAATATTGCAAGTTAGTTGAAAACTTTTGAGGGAAAGTAAAGAGGGCAGACATTTATGAAAGATTCGATTAGATGAAAGCAAATAAAGGGAGAGGGGTCCTAGTTTGATGATTAATATGGATCACTTCAATGTAATACCCAGCAATCACTCCTCAAAAGAGGGGTCGCACGTGATATTATCGCATTGGTCATCATCTCCATATTCTACCATTCCCACCCCATAAAGGTTATTAAATGCGTGAGTTGGTCACGAATACTTATTGTGTGCTATTACCCGTCCCGTCCTACAAGTCCTAGAGGGTATTTAGGACCACTATTCCTATATGGTAAGGACTAGGCTGAACCCTCAGGTTTAAAGGATAAAATGCTAAGCGACATACATAACAAATAGGACCTCACATAAGGGAACATACAAAGACAATTAAAGGCTGACAGATCTCTCCACAAGTGAACACGTAATTAGCACGTCTCAAACACATTTAAGGTCTCAAAGATGGGTGTTAAAAAAAGACAGGAACGTTAAAGTTAAAATAGTAGGTTTCAAGAGGACATTTTTAGCAACTTATCAGGGAAAGCAAAAGGTTCAGTTAAGACTAAGTGACTTGAAGAATGTTCAATTTTCAGAAATACAACTAAAGACAACAGTAAGATTTAGAAGTATATAACAGTTTAGAAATTAGTAAAATATAGATAAAAGAAATCATTAAAACACATTTTTTTAAAAATAGAATAAGGACATTGAAGATACAGTAAATTGACGAGATCCCATAAGTATTCAAAATAGTACGATTCTGGGCAGAAAGGGTAACCTAGTAGTTTGAAAACATAATAGAACAAGCATCAGTGAGAGTAAACAGATGCACAATTTCGAGATTATTTCAAAATAGGGCGAGAGTTTTGTAAAACAGAGTGAACTTCAGAGAGGCAAAACAAGAAGCAGAGTTCAGAGTGTTAAAGAAGGTTGATTGGTCCTAAACTGATAAAACACGATTAATCAATTCTTATTGGGCCTAAAGTTTGCCTAGGCGTCGTATGTATTGTCTAATTGTCTTAAAGGGTGAACATGCATATTTGATCTACAGTTTTAAAGGGATACACATTTAGTTAACCGTGCTTGTCTTATTAGGTTAAGCATGCTAATGAGGCATTTAACAATTGCAACTCAGACAAGTATAAAACCCTAAGCAACAGAATGTCTAATGCACATAGAAATTCCTAAAACATGATTTCTAAATGCTAATGAGGATGTAGCAGTAGTCTTATAACAGTTATTTGCTTGTTACTAACTGATCATGGTTACGAAATGAGTATGATAACAGGCTGAAAGTAAAGAACCTAAAGCATGATCTCTAATGTATGGGATGCATATCCTATACGGGTTATCTATTGCGCAAATAAGTGAATAAAATCCTATAAGCATGTTTTCTACCAATTACTTAAACTAAGCATGCATAACCCCCCCTCCCATATTCACTATTCAAACCCAATTATTCGTTTACAAATTATTACAAACCAATGATAGCTGAATTACAGTAATAAGGAATAAAATAAGAAGTTATTCTATAGGGAGCCTTCAATCAGGCCCATTCTTCCAACCTTACTCCTTTCGAGTTTCACAACATTTGCCATGGTTTGGGTTCGGCAAAGCTCCCTAGGGCCCCATTGGGTCCCTGGCCAATACCAATACCCAAACACTTAGCAGAATGTGGGACAGGTGCAGTGTGGGATTACCAGCCTTGTATGTCAAAGTTCGGTGAGCACTCAGAGGTACCCAAAGCAATGCTCATACGAAGGGAGTAGAACCTATTCTCTTAGAGTAGTGTGAAGTAAAGGAAGGAGAGGAAAGTTGGTAATTTAAAGAGTTTACAAAAAGTTGGAGAGTTGCACATAAGGATAATGGGCAAATGGGACAAATAGATCACATAAATATCACCAAAGGATACAGAGACTTATGCAAACTTACTAAGCATGAGTACACAAAATCAAAAGAGTTTAAAGAGACCTTGAAATAGACGAATTTAGACACAAAAGTAAATAATAACAACATATAGTCATAACAGGTAAGTTCAGGAACAAACAGTAGTCATGAGCTTGCAAGTATCAATAGGCAAACTAGGAATCAATCACATATTGCACAACAGAAGCATAAGTAGAAAACAACTAGGAATAGAACACACTGAAGTAGTAATAACCACATTAGTTTGGAACATGGAATTTAATCAGAACATACCAGTAATAACAGAACACAGCAGAATGCAAGATCCAAGTATAAACACAATATTAGCCTTAGCTTTTCAGTTGGCTAATGACAGTCAGGAGCAGGGAGCAACAACAACACAAGAGAGAAAAGGAGAGAAATAGCACAAGAGAGAGCAATGTGATTGTTGTGTATTTGTGATGTGTTGGTGTCTCATGCAAAAAGGGAATGAGGGGTACTTATAGTACTGAAGTCGAGTAAACAAACAAGGTAGCAATCCATAATTAAGGAACTGGGTATCAATCATAATCAAATCAGCATATGGACTTCTCTTTAATTAAGGAATCACAGTCAAACGGTAATAAGCAGTTATTTTTAAAAGGAAAGGAATCACAAAGCATGCTATGATCACATAAGGAAACAAAATAGTATAAGGTATACAATAGAGACTAGGTGCATGATACTTAATTAGGGAAATATGTCAGGCAAATCAATCCACATATTTGTGCACACATATAGGGCAAAATACCACTTTAATTCTGGAAAATAGTTTTAAAAAATAATGAACGAGATTGAAAACCTAGGAGATCAGTATTAATTGAGGAAAGTATCCCACCGATTGAGGAAGAAATTTGAAACCAATACCAAACTATAAGGAGAGTACACAAAATCGCAATTTAAGGCAAGTAATCACAGTCTTAAAGAGAGCTTGTAAGATCAGTATAAAATTACCATGTAAACAGTCAGATAAACCTTAAGCGAAGAACACAGAATGGTAGGGGAAGGAAATACTAGCAACAAAATTAAAGCAAAGAGCACGAAAATCGGAGAAGAACCCAGAAGAACACACAAACAAGCAAATAATACAAATACAAACATATAAAGCTAGGGTTTCATCAGACTTAAGCAAAAT
>MU757353.1:6687-21707 GCA_026770625.1 Nicotiana glauca | reverse complement strand
GAAGATGAAATGATGAATTGAAGACTTGAAGTCTTGAAAATTAGAGAATGAGAGAAATTGAGATTGAGAAATGAGTATTGAGTGAAGAAATAAAGAGGGGGGGGGGGGAAGGGGTTATTTATAGTTTTAGAGAAGGTTAGTTTTGTAAATTGAAAAGAGGTTAAAAATTAAAAAAAAATAGGCTATTTGTGCAATATTTCCGTTGGCCAACGGATCAAAAATGGTATGACCATTGGAAACGGTCTGTGGGGCCCACTAAATTCGAAAATTAAAAAAGAAAAGAAAAAAAAGTAGCCGTTGAACTGGGCCAGTTAACCCGGTAAGAGTGAACAGTAACTCTTCCGGGTTCAACCAGGCCAGTTACCCGTTTCAATTAATTAAACCGTCCAACCCCCCCAACCCCTACCCAGCCCAGCCCAGCCCAGCCCCCCTTATCGATCTAGGCCAGTTTCGAGTTCTATTGGTCTGGGCCGGTCCGGAACTGGGGGGTCAACCCGGCCCGTTTAACACCCTTAGTTTTGATTTTCTTTTAGTTGTCTAGATTATTCTAGGGTTGTGATTCAGATTCTATGTTCCGTCCATTTGGATGTGTTAAACCTTGTTATCTTTCAATTTCCATGAAATACAGTTTCCCTTCTTCTTCATTCCTGATAGTTTCATTTTTGTTTTTCTTTTCTGTACAGTTCTTTTATACTGGTTTCAATGATATGGCATGCATGAGGAATCTTCGGCCCAGTCTTAGAAGCCAATTTAATTCTGAAATAATAATACAAGAAATTGAGTGTGATGATGAAGCACAGATTGATGATGATGAGCGGGTCAAAACCCACCTGGAGCAATTGAGTTTGATCGATGAGAAAAAATTGGTAGTAGTGTGTCATGGCCAATTGTATTAACAGAGAATGGCAAGAGCATATAATAAGAAGGTGCGTCCACGAGAGTTCGAAGTGGGTCAGCAAGTGTTGAGACGTATCCTTCCACATCGGGCTGAGGCCAAAGGAAAGTTCGCCCCAAATTGGCAAGGGCTGTTCATTGTAACGAGAGTGTTATCCAATGGTGCTTCGTATTTAACAGACATAGAAGGCAAGTGTGTAGAAATGGCCATCAATTATGACGTGATCAAGAGATATTATGTATGATTTTCTTTGGTTTAATTGCATTTGTTTGTACTCGGCATGTTTTGGAGATTGGAATGATGAAGGCATTTTATTCTGCTATCTAAACACTTTATCCTTTGTTATCCCCTTTTGAGCCTTATTGACTTTATTTCATACCCCCCTTTTGGAATCAGTAGCAAGGATAAGAAGTACATGCATGAAAGATAAGTAAAGGAAAAGAGAGAAAAGAAAAAAATATATAAAAAAAGAAAGAAAAGAAAAACAAAAAGAAAAAAAGAAAAAAGATGAAAAGAAAAAGGAAAAAATGACAAAACAACAAAAAGACATGAAGAAAGAAAAGAAAAAGGAGAGAAAAGAGGAAGAAAAGGAAAGAAAAATCACAATAACAAAGTAATTTTTATGACATGAACTACATTCGACCTGATTCCTTTTAAGGATACGTAGGCAGCTTCACGGTTTGATCCCATCATAATAAAAATCTAAAAGTCCCCAAGCAAGAAACTAGGGCAGATGTTTCGTTTGTGGTGAGAAATCTGATTCCAGAAGTTGTAATTTTAAACCCATCTGAATTGTTTTGAGCCTTTAATACCCTTTCTTTCTAACCCTATCCAAAAGCCCACATTACAGTCCAAAGAAAGACATTTTGATCAGTCTTCAAGAAATACCAAGTCGAGCAAGAAGAGATGATTCATATCAGGGACAACACTCCGATCGAAACAGGAAAGTAATGAAAAATGAGAGAGTCTTATTGGTGAAAACCCTCACGGGCACCGTAAGGCGACGGGAGTTGAGAGAAATAAAAAATGAGAGAGTCTTATTGGTGAAAACCCTCACAGGCACCTTAAGGCAAAATTGAGTTGACAAATGAACAAATAAGAGAGGTTTGTGGTTGAAAACCGTTCAAGACACCGCATGATGAACAAGGTTAGGGTTTGGGTGAAGAAATCAGGTTATGGAATTCCGAGGCAACAGAGTATGGCAACTGAAAGTTGAATGGTTGGACAGATTGGGCCGATTAGTCTGAAATGCATGTCATGATCAATGGTACCATCTGTTCCACTCAGATAAGTCTCTTTCCCTTTTTCCTTTTAGTAAGTCGTCCGGTTTTGGATTTTCTTTATCCTTAACTCTCAAGGTCATTGCATTTCATTTCTTTCGGGGTTGTTGTCTCTCTAAGATGTTTCAATGTCAGTCTTGTTCAAAGCAAATAAGAAAGGATTTCAAAGTTCACTACCAGCTTCCAAAATTGCAAAGCATAGTGTGGCCAGAACATACCAAATATAGCATGAAGTAAAGTGGGGTACAAGGAGTCACTGGAAGTTTCATCGGTGGAATGACTGGGTAATTTCATGGGAGATGCAAAGGTTCAAATAAAAGGTCAAAGATGTAAAATAATGGTTTGTTATAGAACACTCGGGTCATTGAAGGTCATGGGGTTTGAAAGTCAGTTGGAAAGTCAAGCGGTTCAGGGCCAGTTCAGGGAAGCAGGTCAAAGCAAAATAAGAAAGCGGAGACATCCTCAGCAAGAATGCCATTAACTAACCACCATTTTAAACTGACAAGATTTTTCTTTGATTGAAACAGGGGTAGAAAATTTCGTTTGTTTAGGATAAACCCTCTGTAGGGGAAAGAGCAAACACCAAAACAGGTTTGACCGTAAACTCTCACGACCTTTCTGGAAAAATGTGGCTTAGTTAAATTTCAAAACAATCATGAATAGTATAGAGGAATGTAAGTTGGTGACAAAGTTTTGCATGCTTAAGATAGGATTAAATTAGGAGTTTTCAAGACCTTCCTGGATAATAAGATGTAGTTTAAGACCCTCTTAGATAATAGGACCTAGCGGAAGTAATACCTTTAGAAGATACAACTTAAGTCTATAATTGATTTTTAATTAAGAGTTGTCAGGACCGCCCTGGATAATAGGACTTAGCTTTCAAATTCTTTAGAATAATTGGTAGAATGATTCAGGTTAACACTCATATATGAGCCCAGCTACCAAATTGGGGCAGAAATTTTCTTTGTTTTTGTCTGTTTTGTTGAAGTCAAGAGCCCACCTGGAGAACAGGGAATATATTTCAAGTCAGTAGTCAGGAGCCCGCCTGGAGAACAGGGAATACATTTCAAATCAGCAGTTAGGAGCCCGCCTGGAGAACAAGGGAATACATTTTAAATCAGCAGTCAGGAGCCCGCTTGGAGAAAAAGGGAATACATTTCAAATAAGCAATCAGGAGCTGTCGACGCCCTCTTTTTCTAAAGAGAAATCAGGTTTACGATATTTGGGAAGACAACTCTATTCCCGTTTGGGAATTGGGTTTTGGATTTGAAGAGCCGCCACCTAATGATAAGTGCATTAGGACACTAAGGGGTTTGAGTTTGAAAACCAAAGTTCGGATAAGGGCTAGAAATTATCTCAAGGGGAAGGTGTTAGGCACCCCTCAAGATCCACTAGTGTGGTTCCCGGCCATGCTATATTGTGACTTTAAGGCAAACAAGTATACAAATAATTTCACACATAAGGGTTGCAAACAGGTATGTAACAAGCATGTTGGAATCTACAATTTGTTTGAAGGAGGGTCTAAGTGCAGAAAATTAGTCAAGGCATTGAATAAACAAAGAAGAAAAATTTAGAAGGAAAAGGAAGAATGCAGTAAAATTAAATGGGAGTTTTTGGGTAGTTTAAAAGACAGAATTTATTGATATTAAACAAAGTTACATAAAGGAAAGGGGTCCTAGGTTTGTAAAACACAAGGATTATCCACACAACACCGGTAATCAATCGTATGTATAGTGTTATCGTGTGATCATCATCTCCATGTCTACCATTCCCACCCCGTTAAGGTATTAAGCGTGGAATGGTATTGTTACCTACTGCATGCTATTAACCATTCCACCTATCAATCCCGAAGGCATTTAGGACTACTAATCCTAAAGGGAGGGAGCTTGGCTTTTCAGAGGTTTAAAAAGGATAAAATTCTAGGGCGACAATCAAAACACATAAAGCAGTTAATGGGAAAATATTAAAGGCTCAAGTAGGCCTCCTTACTTAAAAAAATGAATTGTTAAGCACGTCTTACACATACTGTTTAGGTCCTTAATTAAAATTAGCGTAGGAAGAATTTATTTACCACATATTTCCCAGATAGGGAGTCTGAATTTCTCCTGCTTAGATGTAGTTGCAGAAAACTGACAATTGATTAATTATCTAACTATTTATCTGTGTTAAACAGGATCTATAGGCATGATATCTATTAATTCAGAGACGGAGGAGAACAAACTGATTGCAAAAAAATTATTAAAAAGTGCGAGTGTTAGATGAATTACCACTGATTTTAGATTTAAAAGGCGAGTGGGCAATTCAGATTTAATTGATTACTTCTATAGGCATGCTTTCTAGGCATCACTGATTTTGTTATGTAGAAATCCTCTAGACAGGTCATCGATGTGTGATTGACTTATTTTAGATCCTATAAGTAGATTTGCCTAATGACAGATGCACATGCAAAAATGCAGGAAATCCTATAGGCATATCATCTATATGATGTGTATAATTTCAGCATCGATTCATTGACATGGTATATATTACGAAGTGCAGAAAACCTATGAGCATGGTATCTACGTGAAGAATGCAGAATTTGAAAGTGATAACCCTATGATCATGATTTCTAGGTGAAAGTGCAGAATTTGAAAGTATTAATCCTATGGACATGGTATCTACGTGAAGAATGCAAAATTTGAAAATGATAGCTCTATGATCATGATTTCTAGGTGAAAGTTTAGAATTTGAAAGTATTAATCCTATGGACATGGTATCTACGTGAAGAATGCAGAATTTGAAAGTGATAGATTATGGACATGATTTCTATGTGGAAATATAGAGTTTGGAAGTGATAACCTATAAACATGATTTATAGGCAGAATTTGAAAGAGTATACATCCTATAGGCATGGTTTCTATGTGGAAATGCAAAGTTTGAAAGTAATAATCCTATTAACATGATTTCTAGGTAGAATTTGAAAGAGTATACATCCTATAGGCATGGTATCTATCCCTTTGACATGCATTCAATCCCACCCCTTTTCACTATACATTAGTAGTTGTTACAAAGTTTATTACATAGCTTATTACAGACCAAGTGAATCAAAAGGAATGATAAAATTACATCAGTGATTACATCTACATCTAATCAGCCTAATCCAGACTCAATGTCTAATAATATGAGATAAACCAACTTCCATGATCGGATTTTCAAAGCCTTTCTCTTATTTGAGATGTGTCAAAGTTCCAAGGAATTTCAAGAGTTCCAGGCAGTGCTTGCACCCCAATATCATTGTAGAACAAATTATAGTGCAGTGTGGAAAGGCCAGCTCTCAAATGTCCAAGTTCAGAGGGAGCTCACGGTTCCCAAAGCAAGGATCATAAGAGGGGGCAGGGCTTAAGGACTAGGAGTAAGTGTAAGTGCAATGAAAGGGAATTAGGGGGAGCCAGGGCAGGCTGGTGGTCATGCCTAGCAACTGGGCTGCTGGCACACCCCAGACCAGCCTGTCAGCTTAAAGATTAGAGAGTTAGGAAATTTTGAAGGTCAGGTTCATCCCTGGATAACAATTTAGATGCTACCAGACTGTACCTTAACTCAATGCACATAAGGGAATGGAGGTATGGGAAATTGAAAAAGGCTAGGATCCAAAGGACTCAGTCTTAATCCATGACAACAACTTTGTATGTTTCCATGTCTTAAACTACAACCCAAGCACATAAAAGGGATAGGGATAGGGATTCGTTGCAGCAACATATAGCAAGACATAAATAGTTACTTTAAAATTGAACTCTACAAAGTAAAGTAGGCATGGGCATAAAAGCTTGTAAGTAAACACATTGGATTTGATGCTAGAATCAAAAATAGGACATACCAGTTCAAAGAAGCAAGTAGGGAGAAACAGTAGACTTATGGAAGCCAAAGTGCAATCAAGAAGCAAGAGTGTAGGTTTTAGAAGAGAGTTGTGATTTCTATATGCTTCAAAATCGTGTCTGTGTTAATGAAAGAGCAGGGTATTTATAATTGAAAAGTAGAAAATAAGGCAAGAATCAAAGTTTAGTGGTAATTATGGAACTATGCACCAATTAAAATCAATCAATATATGGACTTCCTTTAATTAAGGAGTTCAAATTTAAACGGTATTGGGCAGGTGTTATTTAAGGAAGGAGATCAAGTAAATATCTTGTGCAGAGCAGAGAAATAAGGGTAAATACATAAAAGACATTTAAGGTAAAAGTCTAGTGGTACTTGATTTTTGAAAACAAGAAAAGGGAATCAGTAAAAACAGCCAGTAAAAGAACCAAATTGAAAGCCTTGTTCGAGTCAGAAAAGAGGTAATGGAAAGTTTTAATTTAGGGGAAAATCAGTAACAATCAAATAAGCAACATTAAAGGGATTCATAATCAATTAACAATTGGCAAAACCTTTGAAAGAGAAGTTCTCATATATAAAACACATAGACTTGTCAAGCAAGAAGAAGGTCATGCTAATTACGAAAGACTAGCAAGAAAGTTTCAAAATCACCAACGCAGAAAAAGTTCAAATTCAATTCATAAACTCAGAGTGAGTCTGAGAGTTCAAAGTTTCAAAGTAGAACCCTTGTCCAAACATAAAACAAAATTTGCCGAAGAAACCCCCAAATCCTAGGGTTTTTAAACTCAAATTCGATACAGAGATGAGAAGGCAAGCTATAGAAACAGACTTAGAGACCTCTTTCAGAGTCTCATGAGAAGCATACAAGCACAACAGCAAGTTCAAGGCAAATGGAACATAGAAACTAGTACAGGAAACAAGTTTCAAGAAAAGCTTGGAATTTAAATGAGTTCAGGAAGTGTAAACTTAACGAAACAGTCAATGAAACACATCTAGAAAGAATCCAGGCAAAGACCGGTAAAGGCAAACAAAGGACTAAAACTCAGTAGGAAAACACAGTAAAGAAACACATAAGATGGGCATATGAGAGCATGATATTGAAACCAGTAGAAGACAGAACGGAGCACAACACAAAACTTCATAATACAGCAAATATAAGAACACACGAAGAGAACATGCGAGTCAGAAAAGAGCAAAATAAGAACATAGCAGGGATCAATTCACACCAAGAAAAGGAGAAGAAGAAGAGTCAGAAACATTTTAAGAACCTTCCAGAAACCCTAATCGAAAAGAAGTAACTTTTGAAAGATAATCGGAGAAAACATTTAAGAAACTTAAGCAATAGTGCAAACATGTAACAGATCTAAAAATAATCGGAGAGAACCTTGATAGTTAGGGTTTCAAATGAACCCTAGAGATGAGAAAGGCTTCAAAAATATCCGATCTAAATCGGATAATGTCATAATTAGGCTCAAAAGACCAAGAGCCACCGGAGCAAGGCCAGAGATGGCCGGAATCGGTGAAGGTCTGAGTGAAGACCCTCGAGGTCTGGCCTCGAACCTTCAAACAATAGGCATGCATGAGCCATAGGAGGTAAGTATAGGCTGTCCATGGCCTGAGAAGCCATGGACTCCGGTGAAAACATGGTGGAACAAGGCAGGGGGAGGCTAGGGTTTCGAAGAACCTTGAGAGAGTTTGAGAGAGTTTGGGGGTTCAAGAGCGGTTGAAGGGTGGTAATGAATTAGGGTTGGCGGGTAGTCTATGAATTAAAAAAGGAAATGTTTAATTTGAGCCGTTGATATTCTAGATCAACGGCTGTGANGGCTATAATTGGAATGTAAATGGGCTATACGTTAAATAGCCAATTTTCCCCTTTTGATTTAATAAAAATAGTTAAAATAACTTTCAAAACCAATTAAAAGCACTAAATTGATTAATAATATATAAATGTTAATTTAAAAATACCGGGAGCAAATTTTCTAATTGTAAAATACTATTAATCGAAAAATAGGCTATAATTACAATTATAGCAATTTAGCTTTAAAAATATGAAATAAATTTTATAAAAATATGCAAAAATCACCATAATTATATATTGGTGTAAATATGAGAATAAAAATAAATTATTCACCAAAAATAATAGTCTGGAAATAATTATTGAATTTTGTACTATTAAAATAGATAACAAATTGATTTTAAAATCTTAAAAAATAAGGGAAAAATACCAAAACATTTGGGCATGCTTATATATGCATGTACATGCTATTTTGAGTATATAAAATACATAGGAAAAAATTGGGGTATCAATAGCTGCCCCTCTTTACCCGGGAAGGATGAAAGAGTTGTCGGGTAAAGATATGATGACCAATTTTGACCGAGAGAAACGACTTGCAAAGGTTTTGACTGAGCCCTGGTTTATGAGCTGCCTACATATCCCTGGTCTTACAGAAATCATGTCATATGTAGTTCGGGATACATTGATGGAATATGCGGATAGAGGTTTTGAAAAAAAACGGACGCAACATTTAGGTTGGGAAGAATGCTCAGGGACTGATGGGCTGCGAGAATCGGAGCGAGATCGCTCCTGCTATAATGGCCGTTGCCAGCTGATGTACCTGTAATTGAGTAATACAAGCATATCATGCAAAATTTAAATGTGATGCAAGTTCCCGCTGGACCATGAATGTTGTCTTTGGACGATTAGGATGTCGTCCTCAGACCATGGCGTCCTAGGCCATGAAGTGCGTAATAAAGGATTCGCAGACTATGAAATGATGTTCTCGGGCTATGATAATGGTGCCTCCGAACCATGATGCCTTTGAATAATGATGTGCAGAATATAAAGCGGGGTCCTCGGGCCATGGCATGGCGTTCTCGGGCTATGAAAATGGTGCCTCCGAACAATGACGCCCTTGGATAGCTTGGCGGTATTTCAGCCCATGAAATGCAAGATTTGGCGGTATTTCAGCCGATGTAAAGCACAAATATAAAATGGCGATATTTCAGCCAATAAAGGTTTAAACATAAACTGGCGATCTTTCAGCCGATACAGAGAATTAAATAAAGCTAGCGATGTTTCAGCCGATGTAGAAAATATAAATGGCGATATTTCAACCGATGCAAAGCATAAGTATAGATGGCGATGTTCCAGCCGACAGAGATTTAAATATAAACTGGCGATCATTCAGCCGATACCGAGAATTAAATAAAGTTAGCGATATTTCAGCTGATATGAAGGATAAATATAAATGGCGATATTTCAGCCGACAGAAATTTAAATAAATATTGGCGATCTTTCAGCCGATATGAGGGATTTTAAACAAAATTGGCGATGTTTTAGCCATGCAAGATTTAAATAAAGCTGGCGGTATTTCAGTCGATGCAAATAAGAGGTGGCGATATTTTAGCCATGCAGGATGGAGACAATGCTTAGTCTCGGAAGGCAGAAAAGTAGCCTTATGTAATGCAAGGAAATGCTGGATGGAGACAGTGCTTAGTCTTGGAAGGTAGAAAAGTAGCCTTATGCAATACAAGGAAATGCGGGATGAAGACAGTGCTTAGTCTCGGAAGGCAAAAAAGTAGCCTTATACAATGCAAGGAAATGCAGGATGGAGATAATGCTTAGTCTCGGAAGGCAAAAAAGTAGCCTTATGCAATGCAAGGAAATGCAGGATGGAGACATTGCTTAGTCTCGGAAGGAAGAAAAGTATCCTTATGCAATGCAAGGAAATGCAGGATGGAGACAATGCTTAGTCTCGAAAGGCAGAAAAGTAGCCTTATGCAATGCAAGAAAATGCAGGATGGAGACAATTTTTAGTCTCGGAAGGCAGAAAAGTAGCCTTATGCAATGCAAGGAAATGCAGGATGGAGACAATGCTTAGTCTCGAAAGGCAAAAAAGTAGCCTTATGCAATGCAAGGAAATGCAGGATGGAGACAGTGCTTAGTCTCGGAAGGCAGAAAAGTAGCCTTATGCAACACAAGGAAATGCAGGATGGAGACAATGTTTAGTCTCAGAAGGCAGAAAAGTAGCCTTATGCAATGCAAGGAAATGCAGGATGGAGACAATGCTTAGTCTCGGAAGGCAGAAAAGTAGCCTTATACAATGCAAGGAAATGCAAGATAGAGATAGTGCTTAGTCTCGGAAGGCAGAAAAGTATCCTCATGCAATGCAATAAATAAAGTTGAAGAGTAACGAAACCTCTTAGCTGAGAGGTGACAACTGATAGTTAATCGCCACTTTGGCCGCTGGGGAGGTCATGTGCGGATATCACTTGTAAGTTAGCGATGATTCTGAGAGTGGTATTCCTGAAAAGTATGAGTTTGTAATCGTATCTGATGACCTTATATCTCGGGTGCCTGCATCCAAAGAAAAATCGTGAGTTTTGTAAAGGCGGAAGGTTAGTTCGTCTTACCACGGACTACGCTCGTCCTAATCGGCTCTTACTTTCACTGGAAGCATTGCTGAACAAAGAAATTCTGATAGTATCCATGCGTAACTTTTAAAAATAATGATGTAAACACATAAATAATAAAAAGAATGATTTTCTTTTAGATGAACCGATGAATGCGACGCGGTTCAAGTTATTGCGACCTCTTTTATGTATCCCCTTTTAAATGGGAATCAGGTCAGGCGTAGTTCAAATTACATCATAAAGAAATCATAATGGTTACATATCGTATCGCTTCACCAAATCTGAATTTATCAGCTTTGACCAAACTTCTTCGTCCATTTCTGCAAGTATGAGGGCTCCTCCGGTTAGAACTTGGTGAACCATGTACGGACCTTGCTAGTTGGGAGAGAATTTTCCTTTGGCCTCATCCTGATGCGGAAAAATCTTCTCCAGTACTAACTGCCCCGGTGTGAATTGTCTCGGTTTGACTCTTTTGTTGAAGGTTCTGGACATCCTGTTCTGATACAGTTGACCATGACAAATTGTGTTCATTCTCTTTCCGTCTATAAGGGCTAACTGCTCGTAGCGACTCTTTACCCATTCTGCATCTTCAAGCTCCGCTTCCTGTATAATCCTTAGGGAGGGAATCTCTACTTTGGTTGGGATGACTACCTCGGTACCGTAAACCAGCATATAAGGAGTCTCCCCAGTTGATGTGCGGACTGTGGTACGGTATCCTAATAGAGCAAATGATAGCTTTTTGTGCCACTGCTTGTGTTTTTCTATCATTTTCCTCAGTATCTTCTTGATGTTCTTATTGGCCGCTTCTACAGATCCATTAATCTGAGGCCTGTAGCATGTAGAATTCTTGTGCTTGATCTTGAAGGTTTCACACATCACTTTCATTAGATTGTTGTTGAGATTGGAACCATTATCAGTGATGATTGACTCTGGGATGCCGAACCGGCAAATGATACAATCGCGGACAAAGTCTGCCACAACCTTCTTGGTTACTGCCTTATACGATGCTACTTCAACCCATTTGGTGAAACAATCAATTGCCACTAGAATGAACCTGTACTCGTTTGATGTGGCAGGATAGGTCTGATGACATCCATTCCCCAAGCGGCAAACGACCATGGTGAGCTTGTTGTATTGAGCTCGTTAGGAGGCACCTTTATCATGTCTGCGTGAATTTGGCAACGATGGCATTTCCGAACATACTGGATGCAGTCTGTCTCCATAGTCATCCAGAAATAACCGACTCAGAGTATTTTCTTGGCTAAGACAAAACCATTCAAATGCGGACCACAGGTCCCCACATGAACTTCTTCCAATAACTTGGATGCTTCCTTTGCTTCGACACACCTTAGTAATCCCAAATCGGGAGTCCTCCTGTATAGGATTCCTCCGCTGTGAAAGAAGTGATTGGACAATCTCCACAGTGTATTCTTTTGAGTAGTGTTTGCAAGTTCTGGATACTCTCTTGTTGACAGATACTTCTTAATGTCATGGAACCATGGTTTTCCATCTGCTTCTTCCTCGACATGAGCACAGTAAGCAGGTTGATCCTGGATTTTTACCGGGATAAGATCAATGAAGTTCTTATCTGGGTGTTGAATCATGGATGATAGAGTGGCCAATGCATCAACAAACTCATTCTGAACTCTGGGAACATGCCGAAATTCTGTCTTTGTAAACCTCTTCCTCAACTCCTGTACGTGATGCAAGTATGGGAGTATGTTGGAGTTTTTGGTTGCCCACTCTTCTCGAACCTGATGTATGAGCAAGTCGAAATCCCCGATCACTAGTAACTCCTGAACATTCATGTCAATGGCCAGCTTGAGCCCCAAGATGCAGACTTCGTACTCGACCATATTGTTGGTGCACGGGAACCTGAGTTTGGCGGACACCGGATAATGTTGACCTGTTTATGACACTAGAACTGATCCTATGCCAACTCCTTTAAAGTTTGCTGCTCCGTCGAAAAACATTCTCCAGCCATCATAGGGCTTTGCAATGTCTTCTCCTATGAAAGAGACCTCATCAGGAAAATACGTCTTTAGAGGCTCGTATTCTCCGCCCACGGGGTTTTCGGCAAGATGATCGGCTAGTGCTTTTCCTTTGATCGCTTTCTGGGTTACGTAGACAATATCAAATTCACTCAGCAAGATTTGCCATTTGGCTAGCTTGCCCATGGGCATGGGCTTCTGAAAGATGTACTTCAGTGGATCCATCCTTGATATAAGATAAGTAGTATATGCACAGAAATAATGCCTCAACTTCTGAGCTATCCAAGTCAGAGCACAACAAGTGCGTTCTAGTAGGGAATATCGGGCCTCGTACGGGGTGAACTTCTTGCTGAGATAGTAGATGGCTTGCTCCTTTCTCCATGTTTCATCATTTTGTCCTAAAACACAGCCGAATGATCCATCTAGTACTGCAAGGTAGAGCAATAGCGGTCTACCTGGTTCGGGCGAGACCAGGACTGGCGACGTTGATAGGTATTCCTTGATTCTGTAGAAGGCCTTTTGACAATCATCAATCCATTTACTGGCGGCATCCTTCTTCAACATCTTAAAGATTAGTTCACAAATGACAGTGGACTGGGCTATGAACTGACTGATGTAGTTGAGTCTCCCCAAGAAACTCATAACCTCTTTCTTGTTCTTTGGCGGTGGTAATTCTTGAATGGCTTTGACCTTTGACGGATCGAGTTCTATTCCTCGTCGACTTACGATGAACCTAAGCAGTTTCCCGGCAGGAACCCCGAATGCACACTTGGCAGGATTTAGTTTCAGGTTATACCTTCTCAATCTGTTGAAGAACTTTCTTAAATCTTCCATGTGGTCAGTGGCTTTCTTGGATTTGATGATGACATCATCTACATACACCTCGATCTCTTTGTGTATCATGTAATGGAAAATAGTAGTCATGGCCCTCATGTAGGTGGCCCCAGCATTCTTTAATCCAAACGACATCATCTTATAACAATACATTCCCCATGGCGTAATGAAAGCCATTTTCTCTGCGTCTTCTTCGTCCATCCATATCTGATGGTACTCAGCAAAATAATCAGCGAATGATTGCAGCTCGTGCTTGGCGCAGTTGTCGATCAATATGTGTATGTTTGGCAATGGGAAGTCATCTTTCAGACTGGCTAGGTTGAGGTCCCGGTAGTCGACACCGACTCTGACCTTCCCGTCCTTCTTTGGCACTGGCACAATGTTGGCTAACCATGTCGGGTACTCCACTACCCTGAGGACCTTGGCTTTGACCTGTTTGGTAACTTCTTCCTTGATTTTCAAACTCATGTCTATCTTGAACTTTCTGAGCTTCTGCTTTATCGGTGGACATGTCAGATCTGTTGGCAGTTTGTGAGCTACAATATATGTACTGAGACCGATCATATCATCATATGACCAGGCAAATATGTCCTCATATTCTTTTAAGAATTTCGTGTACTCTTCCTTTTTTGACGGTGATAGGTGAACACTGATGCGTGTTTCCTTGACATTCTCTATATCCCCCAAGTTGACAACCTCAGTTTCGTCCAGGTTAGACTTAGGTCTATTCTCAAAGTCTTTGACCTCTTTAACGACCTCTTCTGGTATCTCATCCTCTTCTGAGTCTATATCCTTTTGTTGTGTTACCTCGTCGCTTGTCATATTCGTCGGTTCATCAAGCTAAATAATTGTAATGCTGTGTAAAAATAAAGTAAATGGCAGAAAAAAATAATAAGAAACTGAAATACTTTGATAAATTCCAAAATTGTTTTGAACATCAGAGCTCTTTTCAAAAATTAGAGATAATACTAAAAGGAAATCAACTAATGAAAAAGTAAAAATAATGTATAGTGCTTTGTTTAACCTTGCTACCCCGAAGCTCCCCGGGCCTTGGTGGTTCTGATGGACCAATCGTTGAGGCGCTCTCCTCGGCTCACCGCCTGTATGGAAGGGCCTTCCTCCCCTTCCTCCTCGAGAATGACATGACAGTCCATATTGTCATCTTCCAAGAACAGGTTCTTCATTGCGGCCAATGTTTTATCTTCCTCTGACCCATATAGGATGTCTGCTGGCTGAAAAGTCTGCTCCAGGCGGGGTATCGGGTGCTCCAGCGGATAGTAAGGGCCGCGCCATGGTGGCGACCAGTTCCTGAATTCTTGCCAAGTATATCCATACCCTAACCCGAAAGTGGTGCCATGCTTCTTCAGTTTAATAGGCTTGGTGATTCCCTAGAGATTCTTGCCGAGCCCTTCGCGAGGTTCATACCCGCTCTAATTCAGTATACTCTCTATCTTGTTATCCCACCACTTATCTTTCCACGACGTTGACTCGCTCAATTTGGTGGTAGGTTTCTCCTCCTAGTTTCCTTCTTCCTTCAATTGTCGGGATGGTTTGGCGACTGTATATGGGGTTACTCCCATCACCACGAATAATCATCTCTTGGTGATTCCACTCGATCTTCACTGCCTGGTGCAGAATTGATGCTACAGCTCCAGCGGCGTGGATCCAAGATCGTCCTAGTAGTAAGTTGTAGGATGCTGGGGTGTCTTGATCACGCCCAACTATGCCTTATAAAAAGGACAATGCGGTCGCTGC
>MU757352.1:65742-79191 GCA_026770625.1 Nicotiana glauca | reverse complement strand
TGGTTCTATGTTCTGCAATAACTAAAAGAAATCAAGTTAATCACTGTTTAGTTGCGACATAACCACTATTTTCCCCCTTGAGCTACCGCCATCCTCTATTATATTGTATTGTATCTTGCTTCCTCAGTAAAAATAGAATACTAAAGTAGTTACTCTAGTTTTTACTATGAAATATTGAAAAAAGAGCCCAAAGGTTAAAAAGGTTGTTATGCCAAACTTGACCAAATTAAAATACTATTCTGGACAAAAAAGAAGGGTCAAAGATAAACACTACTATGTTATAGGTGTTGTTCAAATTAGAGTTGAAATTTACTTTTGTTAAACTAGTGGGAAGGTGTAAGAAGCACCAAATATAAACAATATGGTGTAAGATTAACTTATACGTAATTCATCACCAAAAAAAGAAAAAGAAAGAAAGTGAAAGGGAATCAGGAAAAGCCAAAGACAAAAAGATAAGAAAATATCTGTTGAAAATTCTTTGATGACACCGGAAAGCAAAATACGTACGAAGCGAAGCTCACGAACAAAGAAACAAAGAAAAAGGACCAGGAACAGCTGACGCCATATATTATTATTTATTTATTACTCCTAAATTAAAAAAAAAAAAAAAAAGAGATAGATAGATATAGTCGGTAAATAAAAGTATACCCAAATTCCAAAGGAGAGAAAACGCGTGACTTGAGAGCTAAAGTGAGTGGTGAATCCGAAAGGATTTTTTTCGTTGCTTTCGATTTATAGAAACTTCAGCTGAAACACACACACACACACAGACATCAGCTAGTGTTAGTCGCTTCCCCCCCTCCCCCCCTCCGACACCTACAGGTCAGTAATTTATTTCTGAAACACACACACACATTAGGATTTCGTAGAATGGTTTAAATATTGAAACGGATCACGAAGAATTTGATTTAATAGGTAAACCCAGAAAGAGAAATAAATTGATAATATATAAGCGATAAAGATTTGTTGAAGAATTTGATTGCTAAGTTCTTTTGTTTAGCTTTAATTTGTTTATTTGTTTCATTGGTTATAATCATTGTTCTTTTGGAGTGATTAATTCCTTATAAAGGTCAACGTGTGGGTGGGAAATTTGGGGGATTTTTGGTTGATGACTAACAACCAGGTTACTTTGTGAATTGGGTTCTTGTTAGTGGGATTATGGCTGTGAATTTGCTATATCGACCTAGTTTGATTGTTGATTCTTACTGGATTTGTTGTTGGGTTACTGATTGAAGTAGCTATGTTGCTAGTTAGTGTTTGTTTGTTGTACTCATGATTACGCTGGTGTCTGGGTCAGCTAGCGTGCACCTCGAGTATTCCACCGGGTATCTGCTACCTCTGCCCACCAGGCTTATGCAGATGGGAATAAATCACTTTGTGTTTTTATCCTCTGCTAGGATTTGAACCATAGACCTCATGGTTCTCCTCCAAATTCATTGACCACTTGGCCACAACATTGTGGTGGATGACTGGAAAGAACCTTTAGTGTGTGAGTTTGTGTTCTAGATTGTGGCGATGCTTAGTGGATTGATCATCAAATAGTCCCTGATATAAGTAGAGTTGCTGAATTGTTGAATTTTGAGTTTAAACTTTAAAGGTCATGAAGACAATAATGGACATTCATTACATAATTTTGTATTGAAATGTATCTTAGCTTAGTCTCTGGGGAAAGTTGTGGATAACCATTCTATTCATCTTATTGTTAAATTATATTTTTATTTTCATCATTTTGAGCTCTCACCATACCACACAAATCACATTTTTCTTTTGGCTGAGGTTGACCAGTTAATTTTGTTCTTGCTTCCTACCTGCTTCTTCCTTTTCTTTTGAGCCCGTGGTGATGAAGTGTCATGCTTTTCAAGTTGAGAGAAGACACACTTACATTCTACTTTTGTTGCACTTTGAACAGAAGAACTGCTTGGACTTCTCATATGAAGCTGGTGCAGTCTCTGAATTAACTGGTTGATTGTGAAGAGAAGAGGAGAATTTTTCATTCTGTTGAAGTCAGACTTCTGTTTAAGACTTTTGCATCCCATGTTTTCAATACTTACCTCTCAGTCAGTGGACTTAGATGGCCAGTTCCTTGATAGGGCTACACCGGAAAAGCCAAACTAACCAGTTCCAATTATTAATGGAGCAAGCAAATAACCGTAGCAATGATGAGCATGTTATCGACATAACGAGTAGCAGTGATGCATCCTCATCAAGCAACCCCCATGATAGACCAGTCAATAACTTGCTGCATGAACAAGCTGAAGATCAGCCATCAACAAGCACAGCAGTGCCTGTCTCACAACATGCATTTTCTTCTGCTAATAGGTCAAACTTGAGGAACTCATCATTTGTTCGAAGAGGAAATGGGCGTAGCCGCCATCGGAGTCCTCTGAATTCCTTACTATGGATATCCATTGAATTAGTCTTGACAGTGAGCCAAATAATTGCAGCAATTGTAGTGTTGGCCATGTCAAGGGATGAGCACCCACGTGCTCCTCTTTCCCAATGGATCGTCGGTTATGCATCTGGGTGTGTAGCAATTCTCCCTCTTCTCTATTGGCGTTTTCGTCACAGAAACCAGAATTCAGATCAGGATTCATCTCAGCAGCCACAGGGTGCTTCGCAGACTGAACTCTCAGCCAGACCTTCCTCAAGTACAAGGAGTTCAGAAGTTGAAGGTCGTCAGACAACTGGTACAGCTTCTATAGGTGGTCAAAGTAGTGGACTACAGAGCAGAAGGTGCGTTCTATTTCTTTTCCATATATGGGAAGTTCAAAAATATCATATAATAATTCACATAAATTGCAATAGAAAATAAATAAGCATAATATTGTTGTTCACTTGGCTAAACTTGTCCTTATTAAACCACTCCTCTAACCATGTTACCTTTCTCAAAAAAAATAAAAATGGGCATCATTTACCAACTGAAAGAGGGAACTACCCATAGCATGAATTTTGGAATATTTATATATTTGAGAAGCAATATGTTAGTTTCAAAATTGAGTATCATTGTCAGGTAGATAACATTCATGACAAAGTAATTCAGTCTGATATATTGGGAAATATGCAACTTGTTTTGACCTGTGGGAATTGTGTTCCTTATGCCTTCTGTTTTTTGGCGAGTGAATTTGCTTGATTGAAGTGATCCAGACCAAAATATTGAGTGGCTTTCACAGATGGCCAATATTTCTGGAACCAAGGACATGACCATATTTGTAACTTAATAATGCTTTTGGCATTATGTTCTTCAACTAATTGTGACTGATACTTAAATGTCTAAGATGTTCTGATGACAATATCTGCCTCACAATGCTCTTCCTTTTCCATTATTTTGCATTCATCTGGTGTTGGGAACTGGTAGTGAATTAATGTACAAGATGGCGGGAGCAGTGTGCTGTTGAATTGAGTACTAAAGTAGCTCGTTTCCCTATTGCAGGTTAAAGGCACTCGTTGACTACTTTAAAATGGCACTAGATTGCTTTTTTGCAGTGTGGTTTGTGGTTGGCAATGTCTGGATATTTGGCGGACACTCTTCTTCCTCTGAGGCTCCTAACTTGTACAGGTGATGTTTCATTAGTGTTCTCATTTTGGCGTATATATGTACTTTTCTCTCTTCTCTACCAGCATTCTAGTTGCTCATGTTTCTATTTATTCTCAGGTTGTGTATAGTATTTCTAACCTTTAGCTGTATCGGGTATGCGATGCCATTTATTCTATGTGCAACAATCTGCTGCTGCCTCCCCTGCATTATTTCAGTCATGGGCTTCAGAGAAGATCTAACTCAAAACAAAGGAGCCACACCAGAATCAATTAATGCTCTTCCGACCTATAAATTTAAGGTAAAGAAAAACAGAAGTGGCAACAAAGAGGCTGCTGAAGGTGGGATTGTGGCTGCAGGAACAGAAAAGGAGCGTGTCATATCAGGAGAAGATGCGGTAAATTTTTCCGTTCTGACATAGTTTTTTCTGGTTTATTTGTGTCCGTTTTAGTGACAAAATTCTCTTTTGAAGAATGAAGAACTTTGCAAGCTTGAACCTCCACCATCCTCCATTTGAAATGGGGAAAAAGAAAGAAAAAAGAGAATATTTATATTCATTTTCCCACCAATAACTCCCCCCTCCTTCTCTGTCTCTCTCTCTCTCTCTCTCTCTCTCTCTCTCTCTCTCTCTCTCTCTCTCTCTCTCTCTCTCTTCCCCACTGCTGTTTCTGCAAAGTCATACCCTGTGGTTTATATGACTTCTTGCTTTGGCTGGCGGAAAGAATAGATTACTTCAGATTGATCTTAGTTTGGTTTTGTAGGTAGTAGGTAGTCGAGAGTTCCCCGTTCTGTTTTAGTAGTATTAGTAGCTCCCTTGTTTTTTATTCGTCCGTGTATCATATGTTCCAGTCTGTTACTGTTTGATGCTATTTTCTGTTACTGGTTTCGTTGTTGTTGTTGATATTGTTGTTGTTACTATAGTTGTCTTTATCCCCTTTTCCTTATCGTCCTTTGCCCCCCTATTCTTTCTTTCTTCTTCGTCTTCTTCCTCTCTCTTTTCACCTTTTCTTGAGCCGAGGGTCTATCGGAAACAATCTCTCTACCTCGCCAGGTAGGGGTAAGGTCTGCATACACACTACCCTCCCCATACCCCAATTGTGGGATTATACTGGGTATGTTGTTGTTGTTGATCTTAGTTTGGTTTTACCCCATGAGTTGAACCAGGGCTAACATTTCAGAGCTTCTTTTGTGCTAACATATCACAACCTTTTTTTTCTACTTTAGAATGACAATTGCATCTGAATGGATTGTGAACCCTGTCATGCTGCTTTGCCTCAGTTCCATTGAGCCATTAAGGCACTAGCGCTCGAAAAAACTATGACGTGTATTCAGTTCTTTCCTTCCTTCTCCATCCCTCTGGTAGTGGTACTTGAGACTTTGTGGACTTCGATACCTGGGAGTTCGGGTATAACTTCTAGCATTACTTCTTACTAGCGTATGGAGCAAAGCCCCAGGGAATCCTTTGATGACACTCTAAAATTCCACATACTTCGCATTTTAAATTAGTATGACGAAAAAAAATTATATAGGCTTGTTTCCTCTTTGTAGAGAGAATCCTCCTCTAGATTCATTCTTTCCCACTGTCTATGTTAAGATGATTGCTGTTGTTACTTGTTAACTAAATTTGAGAAACAATAATAGATGAAGGGTTGTGTTATCCATTGTATTTGGATCTTGACAAAGGGTACAAATCGTAAAATTAAATACTTGACTCTGGATGACATCTACTAGGTCTCGAGTTCTATGAATGCACGTTCGTCGCCTTCAAAGGCCCTTTATCATACACTTAAGCACTTGAACCTGCAGCAAGCATACATTGTTGGGTTCTTCCTCAAGCAGTTGCAAGCCAGCTGAAACATTAAAAATTGCGTACACTCAGATTGTTTATCTGGTTGCTTTGTTCTGCTATGAAAAAGTACCAATCTTTGGGAAGCTTTCTTCCGCTTTGGCTGGGCTTGTTTCATCCATGCCTTTTCTACCAAAGTGAGGTGAACAGATTGACTTTTTAACTAAATTACAAACTGGAAATTCCACTTTACCTTTGGTTGGGAGATTATAATTGTCTTCCAAAAGCGAACTGCCACTTTGTCTTATCCACAGTTTTTTTATCCTTTGCTATGTATTGGTGTTAAATATTTTGGGCTGTGAATTCTCTCAATCCAAGTAGTGTCTTTTGCCAAGCTCCTAACTAGAAATATTAATATTTTCATCATTGTCATCTTCAATACATATATATTACAATATATTGATTGATGGAGCTGATGTAGCAGACCTGAAGGTCCTTAGCAACGACTTTTTCTTGAACTAAATGCTAGTCAAGCTCAATATGTTTTTTTGGATCATGAGAAATAGGATTTGCTGCCTGGTAGCAGTGAGGTTATCACACCACAGTGTTGGAACTTGAGGAAGCACTCCTCCAAGCTTTCGAAAAAGATTTTACAACCGTGGTAGCTCAGCTGTTTCAGGCTGGCAGCTTCCAAGCCCCTATATTCTAACTCGGTGCTTGATGAGTAACCACACTTTGCTCTTTGGAGCTTCAAGAAGATTTAGACCCAAGAGAAGCACAGCAGCCATATGTGGACCTTCCATCATCTATGCTTTTTATTTCCTGCCTAGTCGGCGTCAAACTAGTGAAGGCTAAACTAGGAGATGGTTTCCAGAGCAAATATATTAGGAAGTTCCTTTGCACATGATAGGTACACCTTTTCAATGTCTAATTTATACACCAAAGGCATGTCCTACTCAATATAAACCAACCTTTGTGCTGAACTTAAACTGTCATTTTTTAATCCTCTCCTATAAACCGAGTTACTGAATGTGTTTTTTTTTTGTTCCTCATATAGTGGTTATTCGAGTAGAATTGGTGGCGAAGTGCGCTTGTGACTTCAAACTGTGTACTTGTGATAACCCCCCCCCCCCCCCCAAAACCCCAAAACCAACCCAAAAAAAAAAAAACACACACATATGCCCCTTCTCAATCCTTCCAATTTTCTAGCACCTTTAGTTCCAAGTAATAAACATTTAGAAGCAAAAACTTGCTGGAGGATCTCAGGGAGTATAAAACATGTCTGGTACGATAACCATATAATGATATACAACAACAACAAACCCAGTTTGGTCCCAACAAGTGGGGGGGTTGGCCTGGTGGCAATTGACTTGAGCTTGGGGTTTGCTCCCTTTCAAGGTCTCAAGTTTGAAACCCACTGGGTGCAAACAATTTCTGAGGGCCATCGGACTGGGTAAAACCTGAATTAACCGTGGTGCACTTGCGGGAAACTCCTTGCCAAGGGCCTGTGCACCCCCGGGATTAGTCGGGGCTCGAAGAGACTCGGACACCCGGTGCTAAATCAAAAAAAAAAACAAGTGGGGTCTGAGGAGGGTGGTCTGTACGTAGACCTTACCCCTACCTAATGCAGGTAGAGAGGTTTCCAATAGACCCTCGGCTCAAGAAGGGCAAGAAGAAGAAGAAAAGGAAAGCAAGGGAGGAAGAAAGATGGAAGATAAATGAACCACATAATAGCAACAGGGAATACAATACCTGAGGCGAGCAAAACCACATAACATAATAAAAGCCTAAGAATATAAAGGGACATGCATACTACTAAGACTATCGGTGAGCAACTATAAACTACCTACTAACCTTCTACCTTAATCCTCGACCTCCACACTCTCCTATCAAGGGTCATGTTCTCAGTGAGCTGAAGCATCGCCATGTCCTGCCTAATCACCTCTCCCCAATACTTCTTAGGCCTACCTCGACCTCTTCTCAAACTCTCAATGGCCAACCTCTCACACCTCCTAACTGGAGCATCAATGTTTCTTCTCTTAACATGGCCGAACCATCTCAACCTCGACTCCCGCATCTTGTCCTCCACGAAGGCTACTCCCACTCTGTCCCGGATATCTTCATTCCTAATCCTATCTCTCCTGGTACACCCACACATCCATTTCAACATCCTCATCTCTGCTACTCTCATCTTCTGCACGTGGGAGTTGTTGACTGGCCAACACTCAGCCCCATACAGCATAGCCGGTCGAACCACCACTCTATAAAACTTACCCTCAAGTCTTAGCGGCACATTCCTATCACACAAAACACCGGAAGTGAGCCTCCACTTCATCCATCCCGCTCCAATGCGATGCGCGACATCTTTATCAATCTCCCTGTTACCCTGGATAATAGACTCGAGGTACTTAAAACTCGCTCTCTTGGGGATAACTTGAGCATCAAGCTTAACCTCTACGTCTGCATCATGGGTCCCGTCACTGAACTTGAACTCCAAGTATTCTGTCTTGGTTCTACTCAGTTTGAAACCTTTAGACTCCAAGGTCCGTCTCCAAACCTCTAACCTCGCGTTAACTCCGCTACGCGTCTCGTCAATCAACACTATATCATCGGCAAACAACATGTACCAAGGCGCCTCCCCTTGTATGTGACGCGACAATACATCCATCGCCAAGGCAAATAAAAATGGGCTAAGAGCCGATCTCTGGTACAACCCCATCACCACATGGAAATGCTCCGAGTCACCACCCGCAGTCCTCACCTGAGTCTTAACATTATCATACATATCCTTAATCACACTAATATACGCTACCGGAACACCGCTAACCTCCAAACACCTCCACAGGACCTCCCTCAGAACTTTATCGTAGGCTTTCTCAAGGTCAATAAACACCATATGCAAATCCTTCTTCCTTTCCCTGTACAGCTCCACTAATCTCCTTACCAGATGAATCGCTTCCGTAGTTGAACGCCCCGGCATGAATCCAAACTGATTTTCGGAAATAGACACGCACCTCCTCACCTAGCCTCCACCACCCTCTCCCAAACCTTCATAGTGTGACTCAACAGCTTGATACCCCTATAATTGTTGCAATTTTGGATATCACCCTTGTTTTTGTAAATCGGAACCATCGTACTCCATCTCCATTCTTCGGGCATCTTCTTTGTCTTAAAAATAACATTAAACAGCCTAGTGAGCCACTCCAACCCTGTCTGCCCCGCGCTCTTCCAAAATTCCACCGGGATTTCGTCTGGCCCCGTTGCTCTGCCCCTGCACATCTTACGCATCGCCTCTTCCACCTCCTCCACCGTAATCCGCCTACAGTACCCAAAATCCTGCCGACTCTCGGAGTGCTCCAACTCACCCAGCACAATGTGTCTATCCCCCTTCTCATTCAACAGTTTATGGAAGCATGTCTGCCATCTTCTCCTAATAAGTGCCTCGTCCAACAACACTTTTCCATCCTCGTCCTTGATATATTTGGTAAAAATCATTATGTTAAAATGAAAATTCAAGATACTCGAGTTATAGGTAATTGACTGCAGAAATGAGTTGAGTGGCATTGTAATTGCTGAATCGTGGGAGAAGAAAGATGTGAAGGGCAAATAGTAGGTGGAGACTTATGCCAAAGCTAAGGGGTAGGTTTGCAGAAAATGGAGTAGGAGTTGAGAGAAAGTATTGGCCATTGGGTGAAAAAACCACATATTAACCTGAAACTATCCTATATCCAGAATTATCCAAATTGTGGGGACACATGACCTTTTTCAAGACTGAAATAGTATAGACCTTAAAATGGAAGATAAAGGTGCTAGCTTACATACGAGCTAACCAGTTGCCACTCATAAGTTGATTGTGATCGCTCATGGGCTAACCAGTCGTGCTAACCAGTTGCCACTCAAAAGTTGATTGTGATCGCTCATGGGCTAACCAGTCGTGAGTTGATTGCTACACTCACTTCTAACAACTTGCTGTCCATGTCCTTATATATCACTTCCTAGCTTCCTGGAAAAACTGCTAAATTACTACTGCAAGCTCAATTCCAGCGTTAGGATCAAAATTGGAATTTTGAGAAAGTGCCTGTGAATTAAAAACGTCCGCAGCAATCAATCGATAAATTATGCTGAACAACTGGAGATAATTATTCATGGAAAAATAAGTCCTTATGTATGTCGATATCTGCACTTAGCTTTGCATCAGGTCTGGTCATACAGTGTGAGTTGGTGAAATTTTGGTTTCTCTGTCCATCTTCGCATAATCTGTTGGTAGTGAAGCCTTCTGCTGATCCATTAAGAAATTACAGACGTGAACATAGGTATATCGGTTAGCAGTTTGGGAATGTAGGTTCCACCTGAGATCATACTGTGGACTGACAAGTATGTTTGGGAATTTGGCCTAAATATGTGAGAATATGTTGACTCCAGTATATCCGTAGTGCAGCTTACTATCAAAAGTAGAAAGCCAGTATGTTTCTCATATGCATTAGAATGTTCTGAATTTCAGAGCTGACATGATCTGCTGATTATGCAGACCATTGTCTTCCAAAATTATTGAGCCGAGGGTCTTCCGGAAATAGCCTCTCTACCTTCACAAGGTAGGGGGTTAGGTATGCGTACATAGTACCCTCCTCAGACCCCACTTGTTGGAATACGCTGGGCATGTTTTTGTTGTTGCATTGTCTTCCAAAGCAAAACTTTTAGTACAACCCTGTTGTCAAAATGCTTTTGATTATGATTTTTTTCTTTTGTTGCTTGATGCGATACTATTTTTTTTCTTTTGCTGGGTGTTGCTTGATGTCACGCCAACACCATTGTTATTGGCAAATTTGGAGAAAATATATAGATTCTTAACCTTAGGTATAATGTATAATCACTATGTAGAGATCACAGAGGATACGTGCCATTGCTGCCGGAAAAGCACTTGTTCTACACTTAACAGTGTACACCCCAAAAGAAATTAGACTAGTCGAAGGGCATGAAACCCTTTGAATTATTTTCACCAAATTCATCTTAATAATTATTTAACCCTTTGGTTTCACAGGCATGTTGCATTTGCTTGGCAAAGTATGTGAACAATGATGAGCTGAGGGAGTTACCCTGTTCTCATTTCTTCCACAAGGACTGCGTGGATAAGTGGCTGAAAATCAACAACACCTGTCCGCTTTGCAAAGCTGAGGTCGGTGAGACCCTTTTGAGCTCTCTTACTTAAGCAACTGCAAATTTGCGTCAGACTTCCGCATTTTAAGTTGCCACCCTGTCCACATGCTAGTATAGAGATTGCTTTATAAAGGAATAGTAGTTGCCTTCATATATCTTCATTTTCTTCCATCACTTTTCTGATGTTCTTTTGGGCTAAAAGTTGTTAGCTTGCTAGATTTATACTTCTGTTGTCTGTGAGGTGATAAGATTGCTCGGCTAGTCAAAAGCAAGATGGCATTTTTTTCCACGGTGGCATTGATGTGAAAATTTGGCGTGCAATGCCACTAAATACATGATGGTATTAGCATATGATAAACATGTAGTCTATGTCAAAAAGTTTGCTGGTTGTCAACACTCAACAGCCATGTAGGCTTTTACTTTTCCTGTAATTAAGTGACAGTGAAAATGCATGGGATTATATTTGCAAGAAGGGCATCAACCTTCATCAATCATAGTTATGTTTTCTCTCCATTTTTTTCATTTTCCAATTTAACGTCTCTCTTGGGAGAGTTATAACTATTTTTGCTATGATTTGTTCGAGGGTGGAAATGTATTTGAGGAAATATGAAAGTCTTTCCATTCTATTCCTTCAATTGCATTCAGCAGACTGGAATACTTGAAAATTTCCTTGTTCTTGCATAACGTAAGTAATTACTTGGAAGCACATTTTGGAGATTTCGTTTCAACATACTGGCGTATTAAAAATCACTTCAATAAAACGTGTTTTAGCAATTCCATATGGTTAATATGGACTTCTTTCGAATGCATATATGACTACTTTAATATCAAAAGTATTCCCTTCTCTCGGATAGAATTAGAGCCCGTTTGGTTTAGCTGATTTAGATTAGCTGATAAGCATTAGGTGCTGAAAAGCACTTTTAATGCTGAAGTTGATTTAAAAAATAAGTAGTTACGTGTTTGGATAAAAGTGCTGAAATTAATAATTGGGTATATGAAGAGTTTTGTTTTAACAAGAAGTATTTTTGGGATAAAATAATAAATATTTTGGTCAAACTTAAAGTGCTTATAAGCTGAAATTTGATAAGTTGGGATAGACCTACTTATGACTTTTAAACGAGTAGATAAGCCAAAAAGTGCTTATAAGCCAGTTTGACCAGCTTATATGCTTAGCGAAACACCCTCTTAATATTCAACATAAGAAATTTCTACTACCCAATTGTAGCACTGGTGCAACTGGATTTTTTTTTTTTTTTTTTTGGCGATTTTCAGATCAAGAAGCTCCTCAATGAACCGGACAAGCACATACGAACAGAAAGAATTTCAAATAGATAATCATACTAATAAGTCTCACCAAAACTCAGCTACAAGAAAGTTACTCATAATCAACATATTCATAATCCAAGTCTCCAAGATAAGAAAATAGGAGAAATGAAGCTTAGGAAAAGCTCCCAGAAATTCTTCAAACTTCTTTGATTAACTAGATTGGAAGGTAACCAAATGTTCCTCCCTCTTCGGAAACATAGAGTTCACGATGACCAACTCAAATGCTCTAGCGCAATCCAACAATGAGGTGCCACCCCCGTTCCTATCACCAAAGCCAAAGCCACCGTGCACCTCACCATAGCCACCAACAAATGACCCAAAAATCCTAAAAAGTACATCATAAGATATATTCAAAGGAATATTCTCCATGTCCACTTCTGAACATTACTTTCTTATCTCGGCTGACGCTTCTGGCATTAGCCTTTATGAGGACGACATTCTATTGTCATATCGTAGTCGACCTCGTTCGTTGTCTTGCTTATCCGTTACCGTCAAATTTGGACCTATACAGAGATGACGAGAGAGAAATGAGAAGCCAATTAGAGTACCAACAAAAACACACCCAAAAATTACAAATGTCAAAGGACTTCTCTAACGAAAAAAGGAGTAGCTTTTCGGAATTGAGGGTTCACAATTCACATAGTAAAAACAAATTGTTGCCCCTTTACTTACGTCAAAACACAAAGGTCGCCGGTTCTAATCCTTTTTCGTTAGAGACTCATTTTCGGAGAGCAGAGAAAAATGAGCATGCACGTGCCTCGTACCCCCGACCTTCGTTAGGTTAATTAATGAGAAGCTTGACCAGAGAACCAAGAAGCGATTAATTAATGATAAGCGGTGTCGCTTGTATCCTCTTATATCTTATTTTCTTTCGCATATCATCTGTCACAATGCCATTTTAGTAAAAATTTCAGACGAAGAGGTGTCACGTCAGTCTTGGGTTGTTCATTTGGATCGGATATTCGAAATCCAAAATGATTTGCTCAATTTCGGATTTCGAATTTAGGATATTTGGATCGGATTTCGGATTAAGTTTATTCAAATTTCGGATATTTGGGTTGCTATAATTTAACCCAATCCAATTAGAAATCCGAAATTATTAAGGCATGTATAAATACTAAACTTTAATTTCGGATAGTTAGTACTTCGTTCAGATCTTCCTCCAAGTTATTACCTTTACAATTGCTGGATTTAGCTATATTGATACCATAATACCCTCATAATTGCAAAAACATGAATTTTTCTTGTTGTATTGCCTCTTTTATAAAGAAAATATACGTATGAGTTTGCAACTTTGAGGCATAACAACTCGAAGCTCCAAGAAAATATTTTCTTAGAGTCTGTTTGGAAAGTCACCCTGTAATTGGAATTGGTGAAATTACTAGTAGGGGTGTTCAAAACCGATCCAAAACCCGAACCGAACCGAACCGAAGCTTAATGGCTTACTGGTAATAGCTTAACGGCTTTACGGACGGGGAACAGATTGAAATTTTTATATTAACGGCTTATCGGTTTTGGGGGCAGATTATTCAATTTTCTTAACGGATAATCCGTTAACCCGTTAAGAATATAAATAATAATTAAAATATATATATATATATATATATATATATATATATATATATATATATATATATATATATATATATAT
>MU757352.1:6443-62586 GCA_026770625.1 Nicotiana glauca | reverse complement strand
TAAGCAATTACATGAAATAACAAGAAATAAAGGAAGAGAAATAAAAGATAAATAATATACAAAGAAAAATATATTTTAAAATTTTAAAAGAAATTAAAAAGTAAAAATAAAATTTAAAAAATTAAAATAATAGAAATAAAAATTTATAAATAAAATAAATAAAAATTAAAATAAAAGGAAAGAAAATAAAAAATAACCCTGTAATTACCACCAATTCTCACCTGCCCCCTGAGAATTGGAGAGTGTAATTACGCCCCTCCAATTACACCCAATTCCATACTGACCAAGTAATTACTTGGTCAAACAAATATGCCAAACTGTATAATTACACCCAAATCCAATTCCTAGGTGACTTTCCAAACATGCTCTTAGAGATGCAATGTTGATAAAAGAGATGAAAAGCAAAGAGATGTTTGTATTAGCACAAAGCACGAAAGAAGTAGATAACGCAGATGCACTAGCCGATTAGATTAGCAATAGCCTTAATAATACGTATAATCCGATCTGAAATCCGGAATATTGATCTGATCCAAACTTTAAAATTCGATCAGACCCGATATTAATTCGGATCGGATTCGAATTGTATTTTGTAGAATCCGAAATCCGAATATGAAATGTACTAAATCCGATCTGATCTGATTCATGCACGACCGTATTTCAGCCTACCTGCATACGCCCCTAAACAAGATCATTTAGGAGCCAAATAAGAAATATAGAGAGATAAAATAATAGTTTCTTCTATGTGTTGATTAAAAAAGGATTCAGCTTACATCTTTTTTAAAAAGAGGAATCTTACAAAAATGTCCCAAAAATATTCTAACTTATCAATCTCTAGCCATTAATAAAACTAGTCAAACACATATAAAGATAAAAAAAACCCAAAAAAATAAGGTTGTTTCTCTCCAAGAATCATATACAAAGATCCCCTTACATATTTTTAAGTGTGCTTAGTAACATTAGACTCTAGAGAAAAGAAAATTTCATGGATGAGGTAATAAATAAGGTGATGAAATATATATTAAAAAAAGATTAAAAAATTACAAGATTCCAAATATTTAAGCAAAAAAGGACTTTTTTCAGTGGGTATGTTTGGGATTCATTAACAACATATACACGTCAATATACAAAATTTTTTAGGAAGATTGCAGGTGATTTGGATTGATTTGGTATCAAAATTCGTAGTTAAACAAAAAATTCTTCTGCGACACATTTATCAAACATATATCACGCATGTATCTCACCCGCAGGTATACTTTGATATATATGTGATACACATTTTATATATATGTGATATACAATGTGATACACATATTATTTTTTTCATGTTCTTCTTCTACTTCGAATTTTCAATTCAAACTACCTCAAAACTCTACTAAATCATCTCAAAATTGAGATTCAAACTCCTTAAGATGTACTAAATCTATTCTAATAATACTCACTCAAAAGAAAGCAAAATTTTAATTTTTTTTTTTTTGCTACAAACAACTATTTGGCTAGTATTAGTAACATTTTATGAATTGACCAATTTTTGTAACAAGCTACTTATGAATGGACATAGCTTGTATTTGGAAATTTTTCATAAAGCACCATATTTTTTGTCTAATTAGCCATTTATAGATGCCCTTTGCTATATTACGTGTTATAGATACCTTTTATGTTTTTATACAATGTATTTCATGTATTTAAGCTGTTGTATTCATTAATACAACAAAAAATATAGGCGTAAAATCTGGAATTCCAGCTAAGTTTGACATGTATTTAGCTGTATTCAAGCGACATTAACATTAAATACAGTAACGTATCTGCGCTAAAAACGGAAGGAAATAAAATAACATGATATTCTCCTAATTTAACTCAATTAACTAAAATGATCCCTCATTAATTTGTATTTGAAAGATACATAATAAGATTATAGCTGAATAAAGAGAAATACATATGAATTATACAGTTGAATACAACAAAATACACCTTAATTCATCTAAATAAAACACTTGAATACAACAAAAATACAACTGAATACAGCTGAATAAACTCTTGAATGCAACAAAATACAACTAACTTCTGCTGAATAAAATAGTTGAATATAACTAACTACAACTGAATACAGTTGTATAAAACACTTGAATACAACTAACTACTGCTGAATAAAATAGTTAAATACAACGGATTAAACCTGAATACAAGTCAATACAGCTGAAGAATACATTCGAATACAACTGAATACAAACCGGTCGGCGGCCAGCTATTAATTCCGGCTGGTCAGCCCCCTAACACATCTACAAACTTAGTTTTATGGGAGAAGAGAGTTTGGTTGTATGCAAACAGAGAGAGATCCGGTCTGTTTAAATGATGATCCGATCTCTAATTGCTTGGAATATCCATTGTCATTCCTCTCTCCTTTTTAAATGTGAAGACTCTTATGTCGAGCTTTCTCATGTGAAACTTTTCCACCCCAAATATGCAGGAACCTGTTGCCTTCGCGGGACTGATACTTGCTGGCCTTTTAAAACTTGATTTGAACGAAGATCCTTTGAAGGAATGGGTTGCTAGAACAGTTGAGGCCTCTGGAATTACAGCAGAAGAAATCGAGGACAGAGAATTTTGGTAGGAGAAGAGTTAAGAAACTAGGGTTTGTGGGAGAAGAGAGTCTGGTTGTATGCAAACAGAGAAAGATTGTATTGGGGTTTGCAGATATGCGGTAATTATGTGAGAGAAAATATAAAAAAAGAGAGAGAAAAATAATATTTAGCATATATGGTGCCTTAATTGTAGGATATAACTATATTTAGATTTTTTGCTATAAAGGATAAAAGGTATTTATAGGATGTAATATTTTAAAATGGTATTTATTTAAAATAAATAGAGTACTAAGGTTTTCTATAGGGTGTAAAAATTTCCTTGTATTTTCCCAAAAACATAAGGCTGTAATTTAACAAAAATAGGATAAATTTGAACCTCGGCCCATTCTCAATTCAACTTTGAACTAAAAAAATGGTTAATTACGAAAAATAATAGAATATTTACCTATTTATAGCTATAAAATTATTTCTTTAAAAAAGTTATCATTTAATTACATTAACATATATAATTTACCATTTACATGCAAAAAAATTAAACTCCAAACTTCTCTACTTTCTCATCCTTTTCTTCCTCCCTTATTCGGTTATTCCACCCAGCTCCAATTTGTTAACAAGTTTGTGTCATGTTGCCACCCAACCCGTGTTGAGATTGCTCCAGTAAAAGATACTCCCTTCGGATCATTTTAACTAATTTTTTTTTGTTATTTTCAAACATATTAATGAATTTATTTTTTAGTATTAATTAATAATAAAATTGATAATATTACCTTAATTATTCCTTGGAAATATAACAAATATTCCTAGGTTCTTACTCCAAGTACAACTTTAGAAAAAAAAAAAAAAATTAATTCCTTCTTGATATCTGAAAAAATCAAATATTTTGAACCACAAAAAAATGGCCAAAATTATTTAAATTGAACCGAAAAGAGAAAGATTTATTTTGGTAAAAAATAAGTATTAATCATGGTTATTTTTTGTCGCCATTTAATGACTTTTTAATGCTCTTCGAGATGCTCTCCACTCCTAAATTTCAAGTTCCTAAATGACTTGCGCAACGTTTGAATTGCTCAATTTTATATGTAGCAGGAAATTCCCTTCTCAAAGCAAATAGAAAATCTGCATTTCCTGCCGTCGAAGACATTGAAAAATAGAGATAATATTGTGCAGAATAGGACATTGAAAAATAAATTCATGTGATTAGTTAAGAGTCTACACTGAAAAATTTTATTATGTACCTCACACAACTAAGTAGTGATGCCTCTATTTTGTCTCACAACCTTGTGATCCCAATTTTATGGACCCAAATATGTAAGTTATGGGTCAACAAATGTGTGTAATAAAAAGAGACAACTAATGTCAGTTGTGTGAGGCACACAATAGAATCACTCGTCTAAACTCCATTGACAACCATTAAAAAAATAAAATATTTAAATTAGAAAATATGATTTTGTGAAATTTGTTGGTACTTGTTTGAATTGCGTGTTGTTGCAAATGAAAAGAATATCGTGTAGAGGGTATATTTCAACTTTAAGGAAATTTGGTGAAGATTCGAGTTGGCTTTAAATGAGATTTCAGATTGAAAATCGAAGAATAAGATAAAAAATAAATTATATATATTTGTAAATCAGGTGTATAAACGATATATAAAATATATACAAATAACAAATTATATACAAGTTGTATGTAAGTTGTAGTTTTTCGATAGTATTTTGTACAAAAAAAATTATATATGAAATAAAACAATAAAAGATTGCAGAGAAAAGAGAGAGAATTCTTATTGCTTTGGGATAAATTACAGTGGAATAGAACTCTTCTATTTATAGATGAAAGGTAACAAACTCTAAAATCTCTCTAAAACATAGACATTCACCATAAATAAAATATTATTTATACCACTCTCACTTAAATGTCTATTCAATAGATAATATGACTCATTAAACCTTAAATAAAATAAAACCCAGTGAGAAAAAATTCGAGTGAAGAAAAACGAGTACGTATATCTAACAATACACCTTTTGGGTTGTCGTTAAAAACCTTGCAAGGAAAATTCAGTGTGACAACACCTTGTAAGGAAAAAAGAGTACAATGCGTATTAACTCCCCCTGATGAGACAATCAATTTACATCTTTGAGCCTTCGCATTCCAATCTTGTGTACCATCTTCAAAAGATCGTTGGTAGAGATTTGATAAACAAATCATCCATATTAATTTGAATGAATATGGTGTACCTTGAAATCATCATTCTTGATAAATAAGTAATGTCTTCATATAATGTCGTGGAATGACCTTTTCAATATCTCTATATCGGTAAAAATTCTCGCTATCACATTATCATGCTTATAGTTATAGCAAGATACATATGTGTACGCACTTAGGATGTGGTACGTCAGGACAAAAAATAGTATATACTTTACGCGATTTAAATCCTTCAGGGATTGTCATATAAGCTAAGTCGTATGAGCCATATAAATAGACATTAGATGCATATCAAGTTTCATGTCATTCTGGACATATAAGATAGATAAAAGTGAATGCACACACCATTGACTTTATACTTTCAAGTGTTTAAACCGTAGGTCCAAAACTACGTGTCTTTCATATGCAACCAATTATATTTGAATTGTTTCTCCAGACTTAAGATCCTCATATATATTTAGCGTTATCATAGATATAATCGACAGACATTTATATCGGTCCCAACCTCCTTTTTCATAAAGAATAACGTAGAGATCTCTTCATTCATATTTTTAGGCACCTGAACCTCTCCTGAGATTTTATGAACTGTTATGTCATGTGATCTTCTAGATCACTTGCCTCCTTATTATGATTATTCTGATCATCTTCTTTATTAAGAGTTTTATTTGAAACTAATTTTTCTATACCCTTTAAGCGTACCATAGACTTTGTCCTTCTAGGACTTATTCAAATAGGAGAATTTGTAGTGAGAATATAAGTTGCTTTATTTGAGTCAACAAATGTGTCTGGAAAGCTTTGCAATATATTCCAGATGAATTATCAGTTTATGAACTTCAAGTTCATATTATCTTATTCGAGGATCTAGATGTACAAATGATAACTCATTCCACGTAACTTTTTCTCAATTGTATATCCCGTCTCCCCTTTATATTAGCAAAACTAACGTGCTTCCTCAACTTTGGAAACCCCACTTTTGTGTGTTATGGTGTTAATCAAAATATACATTGCATATCAATAATAATAAGATGGAATATTGGCTCCTTATCCAAAACCACTTTGTATGTTATGGTGTTAATCAAAATATACACCACACATAATAATAAGATAAAATTATTTGATTCCTGACCCTGAATCACTTGTGAGGGAAGAATATAATATACTTTCGTATATAACATATATCAAAGTGATATAGATAACTTTATTCTCATAAGTAATAGTGTCGCTATTAAGTGGAGGTATCCAATAAATTATTTTACTAAACCAACTATGATATAAACTAACTTATCAAGATGAACTATTTTGAATAGTAAATCTGGAAATTATGCTCTAAATTAAATTATTGAGCAAGTTGTCTCGCAAATACCAGGTTTCACGTTAATAATAATTGCACATGTAACCGTTGGTAATAGGTGAATTGAACTATGATTAAGCCTCAAAAGAACCACTTTCTTGTAGAGTTTTTATTGTAAAAGTGATAGCAGAATGCTCTTATTAGTGCTTTTCATGTTTTTCAGGTTACATACAGTAGAAGAAGGCTATGGAGTGGTTTTGTATCATTTATGGAAGAAAAAGAAGTCAATCGCACCAAAGTCGCCAAATGAACCATGTGAAATACACAAACAAGGCCTGGAGGTGAACTGTCGCGGTCCCAGCATGGGCGCGGTAGGACTGCGGCGAGCTGTTATATGAGATTCAGAGAGGCCTTTTGACCGCGGTCCCAGCGTGGGCGCGGTAGGACCGCGGCAAGTGACGATAAATTGAAGGACTGAAGTGCAAATTCCGGAATTCTTAGCCCAAAACCCTATTTAAATACTAAGACTCGCCCAAGGGAGGCATGTAACATTATTAGAGAGTACTTTGGCAAGAAAAACAAGTGTGAGAGATCACCCAAAACATCACTATTTATTTTCTTCTTTATTTTTTGCAATTGATGATTATGAATCTTTTAGTATTTGATTTCCCTATTGTCATGAGTAGCTAAAAACCTTAATCTAAGGTTTTGGTGGAACCCGTTGGGAATATCTTGGTTGTTTTATCAATATAATTAGATTTGGTTGTTAATCTCTAATTGTTCATCTATGTTTTGATTGTGGAATAGTTGAAAGGGCCCTCAATTATCCGTTCCTATTTATTGTGTATCTTCTTGAGAGAGAGTGCATATTTAGGTGATTGTATGAACAACATCACTCCCGGAGTATAGACGAGAGTCATAATCGAGGGTTTAGGGGTTGGATTAGAGATAACGAAACTCCGGGTGCAATCTAAGTGAACTGTATTGTGAAATTAGCTAGCGTAGCTTGAGAAAGTGTGTATAGTAGATTATTATAATTATTTGAGAAAGAATTATGATAGATGGAGAGTTCATGATTGTTAGAGATAGCTAAATTATAGTTATAAGACATATACAACCAAGGAAAGTACCAACGGGGGAAGCCACTGCCTTAGACCTTCTTTATATTGTTTACACATCAAGTTTAGTTAATATTTAGTTATTCATTACTTTCAGTATTTAGTTGTTAGAAAATAAACCATTGTGAATCAGAAAGTTTTGGAAAACAAGTTGTGTGAATTGAGTAAATCCGACAATGGTAATTGATAGGTTAATTCTCTGTGGTTCGACTCTGGGCAATAATACTCAGATTATATTTGCAACGCCCGCTTAGTCTTTTATGAGACTCAGTTGAGCGTGATCAAATTTTGGCGCTGTTGCCGAGGAATTAACGGTGTTATCAATTACAATTGAAATAAATACAAAAATTCCAAGTGTAATCTGTTTTCTCTTTACCAATCTTTACATTGAAATTCTAACGGTTAAAATCTTGTGGAAAGCAGGTGTATGCCTAGAAATTCTTTGAGGATTGGAGAACTAATAGAAGGACTCTCAGACCCCGAGAAAATATTCAGGGCACTGAACCGTGCCAACAAAGGAATTCAACAAATTCAACCAACAAACCAATTCGAAATTGATATGGGTGACGTGAACAACGCCAATGGAAACAACAGGAATGAGTAGTTGACTTGGAAGTCAGAGGAGTGGCACCTTTTGTGCCAGAGGCTGCACTTTATGACTGGGCACAGCCTACAGCTGACAATCTGGCCACTGCCATAGCTGTGCCTGCAATTAAAGCGGAGACATTCCAAATCACCAACAACATGCTGCATCTGCTGCAGAATAAGGGATTGTTCTCCGGGTCAAGCATTAAAAATCCGCAACAACACTTGAAAAATTTCCTGTCAATTTGCATGACCCAAAGGCAGCCTAATGTGACTCCTGAAGCTATCAAGTTGCTCCTATTCCCATTCTCAGTAACCGGGGCAGCTCAGACTTGGTTAAATTCGCTCTCAATCAACTCTATCACCACTTGGGAGGTATCAGTCAAGCAGTTCTTGAACAAGTTCTATCCGCCTAACAAGACTGCATAACAAATTGATGACATATTGCAGTACAGGCAGCATGCAACTGAGTCCTTGCAAGAAACTTCGGAGAGATTTAAAAGGATGCTTGTGAAGTGTCCTCATCATGGCATTCCTGATCCAGAGATTTTACATGGGTCTAACTGACAACTTGAAGGCTAATGTGGATGCTTCAGCTGGAGGTGCGTTCTTAAGTAAAACATTCACCGAGTGCAAAATTCTCTTAGACAAGATGTCACAAAATGCGGGGTGGATGACTAGAGGTGCAACACTGGCACCCATAGTACATTCCATTCCATTGGATCCCAATAATTCGCAGGAAGAGAACATGGCCACACTCCTAACCCAGATGAGCTTACTGACAAAGAAGATTGATGAGATGGGTACAAAACAGGTGCACATTGTTGATACAACGAATGGAGGACTATGTACACCATGTATTAATCAATCTTATGTTTGTTCGTGGAGCAGAGAAGGTAAAAACCAAGGGGTCCGGGAAGATATGAACTATGTCAACAACTATGGGGGCCAGAGACAAGGAGCACAACAGTGGAGACCGCAACAGAATCAGCAGTACAGGCCTAATATGCAGCAGCCTGGGGGTATGCACCCTCAAAACCAATTAGTGCCCGTGCCTTATCAGAAACCATAGGTTTATCCACAACAGAATCAGTAACAATTAGTTTATCAACCACCCCATCAGCAGCTAGACAACAACATGGTGGAGATTATAGGTATGTTTCAACATCTTATTGGGACAAATAACAAAGTGCTGGAAAAATTGGCAGTCCATGATTCAGCCATTAAGAATATTGAAACACAGTTGGTTCAGTTGTCCATGGCATTGAACAACTGCCCTCCAGGAACTTTACCTGCAGACACAAACGTTAATCCCAAGGAGAAAAACCCGAATCAGCTGATGGCAGTCAGTCTAAGGAATGATAGAGATTTAGATAGAGAGCAGGAAATTACACAGGCCAGCAAGAACATTACACCAGCTACTCCCGCGCCATTAGAGGAAGAACAGCCAGCGGAACTCACTGAAGTAGTGGTTGAGCAGAGTCAAGAAGGAAAAGGCAAAGAAAAGGAGACCGAGCAAGTTGCAGAACAAGTGGAACCTCTTGTGCCAGAAACTCCTAACAAAAAAAACCAGCAAGTAGTGCCCAAAGGGTGATCCCTACACCCTTCCCTCAGAGACTGGTCAAGCAAAAGAAGGCAGACCAATACAAAAAGTTCATGGAGATGCTGCGTCAAATACAGTTGAATATTCCATTGATGGATGCCTTGAGGGAGATGACCGGTTATGCCAATATGATGAAAGATTTAATGTCAGAGAAGTTTGATTTTTAGGATCTATCCACAGTAACTCTGACACAAACCTGCAGCGCAGTGGTGGCAAAATCGATAGCCCAAAAGATGTCCGATCCTGGTAGCTTTACAATTCCATGCACCATTGGGAGTTACGCCTTTGCAAAGGCATTATATGATTTGGGAGCCAGCATAAATTTGATGCCACTGGCAATATACACCAAATTGGGCATCGGCAGGTCCAGGCCGACTTCTATGCTACTCCAGCTGGCTGATCGCACTGTAAAAAGACCTACTGGTATTCTTGACGATGTGCTGGTGCAAGTGGGAAAGTTCGTGTTCCCTGCAGACTTTGTGATTCTGGACTGTCAGGTGGATGAGGAGATACCCCTTATTTTGGGGAGACCATCTTTAGCCACTGGGAGAGCACTGATAGACTGTGAAACTGGGGAGCTTAAAATGAGATTGAATGATGAAGAAGTCATATTCAACGTTCAACAATCAATGAGGAGACCCAGCGAATATGCAAATTGCTCTCTAGTGGAAGCAGTTGATATAATTCTGCAAGAGGATGATAGGACCCTAACTGTAGGGGACCTATTGGAGGCGTGCCTGACAAACTTAGACGAAATGGATTGAGAGGGGTTAGCTGAATGGGTAATGGCATTGGAAGGCCGAGGATTTTGGTCAAGGGAACCTCAGTTCGAGTCCCTTGAGCTGGATAAAAGGGTCACTCCTCCATCCAAGCCATCAATAAAGGAACCACCCAAGCTGGAGCTGAAACCACTCCCAGATCATCTCAGGTATGCATTTCTAGGCCCTGATTCGACTTTACTTGTTATTATATCATCCTGTTTGCTAGATGTGCAGGTAGAGAAGCTTTTGCAAGTACTGAAGGATAACGAGACTGCCATTGGTTGGACCATGGAAGATATAAAGGGTATCAGCCCAGCTTTCTGCATGCATAAGATTCTCCTGGAAGAAGGGCACAGACCTTCCAGGGAACACCAGCGAAGGCTGAACCCTAACATGAAAGAAGTTGTAAAGAAAGAGGTGATCAAATGGTTAGATGCGGGAATTATTTTCCCCATCTCTGATAGTTATTGGGTCAGTCATATCCAGTGTGTCCCAAAAAAGGGGGGATGACTGTTGTGAAAAACGACAACAATGAGTTGATCTCAACTCGTACAGTCACAGGGTGGTGAATCTGCATGGATTACCGAAAATTAAATACTGCCACCCGCAAGGACCACTTTCCCTTACCCTTCATTAATCAAATATTAGACAGGCTGGCTGGTAGATCACACTTTTGTTTCCTAGATGGATATTCGGGGTACAAACAGATTTCAATAGCCCCCGAAGATAGAGAGAAAACATCCTTCACCTGTCCGTATGGCATCTTTGCCTTTCGGAGAATACCCTTTGGGCTTTGTAATGCACCTGCGACTTTTCAACGGTGCATGCTAGCCATCTTTACAAATATGGTAGAGGAAATTATGGAGGTCTTTATGGATGATTTCTCCATGGTGGGAGATTCATTCGAAGACTATCTTCACAACTTAAGCAGAGTACTCAAAAGTTGTATGGAGACAAACCTGGTACTAAACTGGGAAAAGTGACATTTTATGGTACAAGAGGGGATAGTCTTGTGACATCGAGTGTCCAAAAAAGGTATTGAGGTCGACCATGCTAAGGTTGACGTGATTGAGAAGTTACCACCACCCACTTCAGTAAAGGTAGTGAGAAGTTTCCTTGGTCATGCCGGGTTCTACCGGCGTTTCATAAAAGACTTTTCCAAAATTGCTAACCCATTATGCAAACTCTTTGAAAAGGATCAGCCCTTTGTGTTTTCTAATGATTGCAAGTTGGCATTTGAGGAATTGAAGAAGAAGTTGACCACTGCACCCATCATTGTTGCGCCCGACTGGGAGCAACCATTTGAGCTCATGTGTGATGCCAGCGAATATGCTATAAGAGTAGTCTTAGGGCAGAGAAAAGACAAGCTAATGCACCCGATTTAATATGTAAGCAGAACGCTAAGCGGTGCACAGCTCAGCTACACAGTGACGGAGAAGGAGATATTGGCAGTCGTGTTTGCTTTTGACAAGTTCCGATCATATCTGATTGGTTCCAAGGTAATTGTATATACTGACCATGCATCTCTCAAGTACCTCATTGAGAAAAAAAGAGTCTAAGTCGTGCCTGACTTGTTGGGTGCTGCTATTGCAAGAATTTGACCTCGAAATTTGTGACCGAAAGGGCACAGAAATCCAAGTCGCTGATCATGTTTCACGACTTGAAGGAGCTGAAAAATCAGTCGAGGTCGAAGAAATTCTAGAAACCTTTCCAGACGAGCAGCTGCTCGCAGCCAATCTTGAGGATGCGCCATGGTATGCAGATTTTGCAAACTACTTGGCTTGTGGTATTGTTCTTAATGACATTTCTTATGTCCAAAAGAAAAAGGTTTTCGTGATAGTCGCATGTATTATTGGGATGAACCTCATCTATTTCAAATTTGTATTGATAACATTATCTGGAGGTGTGTTCTCGAGATAGAACAATCTTCAATTTTGTATGCTTGTCATGCTTCAGCATATGGAGGACATTTTGGAGGGGTCAGAACAGCTACGAAGGTGCTGGAAGCCGGATTCTTCTGGCCAACTGTATTTAGAGATGCACACCTATGGGTAAAGGGCTGCAATGAATGCCAAAGGACGGGAAATATTTCCCATCGCCATGAGATGCTAATGAAACCAATTCAAGAAGTAGAGGTATTTGACATGTGGGGGATAGACTTCATGGGTCCCTTCGTCAGCTCATTCGGTAATAAGTACATACTTGTGGCGGTGGATTATGTGTCTAACTGGGTGGAAGCTGCAGCCTTGCCCACCAATGATGCACGAGTGGTGGTCGGATTCCTGAAGAAGCACATATTCACCCGGTTTGGGATACAAGGGCGATTATCAGTGACGGAGGCACTCACTTCTGCAATAGAGCCTTCGAGAAATTGCTTGCTAAATATGATATGCACCACAAAGTGGCTACTCCTTACCATCCGCAGACCAGTGGGCAAGTTGAAGTGTCCAACAGGGAGATTAAGAGTGTGTTAACAAAAACTGTGAACGCAACCCGAACAGATTGGGCAAAGAAGCTGGACGACGCACTCTAGGCCTACAGAACTGCGTTCAAAATGCCAATAGGTATGTCACCATACAATTTGGTGTTTGGGAAGGCCTGTCATTTACCTGTGGAGCTAGAACATCGTGCTTGGTGGGCATTGAAACAATTGAACATGGATCCCGAAGCAGCCGGACAAAATCGATTGACGAAGCTGCATGAGCTAGAGGAATTTCGATATCAAGCCTTTGAGAGCACGAGGATTTACAAGGAACGGATGAAGAAAATGCATGACAAGCACATCATGGACAGAGACTTCAAACCCGGTGATATGGTATTATTGTACAATTCACGGTTGAGATTATTTCCGGGTAAGTTGAAATCCTGATGGTCTGGGCCATTCAGAATGGTGCAAATGTTTGCTAGTGGAGCTGTGGAGATTGAATCAAAAGACGGGACAAACAAAATTCTCCGTCAATGGACAAAGGTTGAAACATTACCTTGGATCAGCTGAAGAAAAAGGGAATACAGTGGTGCACATTTCAATGAACCCCAATACGAAAACGAAGAGTAGGAACTCCACTATTTGCGTCGTGCCGCGGCGTTAAATCAGGCGCTGTGTGGGAGGCAACCCATGAATTTTTGTAAGTGTAATGTATAACAATATATATATAGAGAAAAATGCCTTGACCGCGGTCCAAGCGTGACCGCGGTGGGACCGCGGTCAAATGTGCCCTCTGAAGTTTTCCACCGTGGTCCAAGCCTGGCCGCGGTGGGACCGCGGTCAAACACCCTCTCTGAACTTTTTCCACCGCGGTCCAAGCGTGATCGCGATGGGACCGCGGTGAAACAGGCTCTCTGAACCTGTTCTACTGCGGTCCCAGCGTGACCGCGGTTGATGGGCCAGTCAGGTAAGTTTTCTGAATTTTTTTATTTTTTTTTCCTTCTTTTAATTCCCCCCTCCCTAGTTAACCTTATCCCAATACCCCAACCCTTATTCCCCACTACAAACCCACGACCCCAAACCCATTTTTTTCTCTCTATTCTCTTAAACTTCTCATCCTTCATCTTCTTCCTCCCAAGCCCTAACCCCCATTCTTCCCCAAATTTATTCTTCTTCAACTCTATCATCTCATCTACAAGGTAAGCTCTCTTCTCTTCTCTTTTCTTCAAATAGTTAGTGTAAATTAGTTTTCCTAACCCTAGAATTTGTTCTAATGTATAAATTGTATCTTTTTATTTGATTCTTTTAGCCATGGTTGATGCTTAGATGTTGGGTTTCATGGTGCTTAACTTGTGGGGAGGTATTTATAGTGTTTTTGGAGACCCAACAACAATTTTTAGGGCGAAGTTTGGTGGTTGGGCCTATATGGCCGAAAATTAGGGATGTGTTGTAAATTTTGGAACACTTTGTGCTCATTGTAATTGGTTGTGGTGGTAGTGGTTGCCATATTTCATTGATGAAAGGTTGTGTGGGGTATGATGGGAGAATTTGACATGCTGATGGAGGTGTGAAGTAATCGTAGTATGGGTTGGCCAATTGGGGCCACTTAGCAATTGGGTATTTTTGCCTTGTTGGCCAATGATAACTGTTTAGTGCCAGCGGGTGGCAAAGTCTGAGTAACCATTCGCGTGGCCCAGTTTAGGATGCATTTGATAGTTGCCATGTCTTATTACAGGTACTATGGCGCGAAAGAGGCAAAGAGGCTCGGTTAGTACTACCCAGGGGCCCACATATGATGAAACTAGGTTCCAGTCTCCAGGGGCGGAGGATGTATTCCATGTGAAAGCCACAAAGACCTTCGTCCCGGAGATTGCCGTGGATAGGGCTGCCCTCCGCATGGAAAGCCCAGACATGTATGAAGAGATACGATGGAGGGAGATGGAATTTTTGTTTGAGGAGCCCGAAACAGCGAATCCAATGCTAGTCCGGGAATTTTATGCTAATTGCCTGGAACATTTTAGTCGGGAGGTAATTATGTGTGGCAAGGTGGTGGATGCTTCCATTCCTAAGATTCGCCAGGTTGTGCAGTTGACCCAATTCAGAGGTGATGCTGATCATTACCACGACACTCATGGGGTTAATTGGGATACCTTGATTGAAGCAATCTGCGTGAATGGCCAACCAACTTGGATACAGGAAAATATCACCCTCCACTCCAAGTCCTTCACTCACGAGGCCAAGTGCTGGTTTAACATCATTTGCAGCCGCTTCCTGCCCACAAGCAACTCCACTAATGTCAACCACCTACGGGCTTTACTGGTATGGTGCTTTGTCACAAAGCGTGACTTTGATGCGGCGCAAACTATTGGTGATGAAATGATCCTCTGATCCTCGCTGCAGTCTAAGGGGTTTTATTTCCCCTTATTGGTGACTAGGTTATGTCTGCTTAAGGGCGTTCCCACTCTTCCTACTGATGGCACATTGCCCGCAAAGATACCCTTTAGAACTTCTAGGATCTCAGTGGGCAGAGATGCGCCCACGACCATAGATATTAATGATGAGGAGGAAGCCCCAGCACCAATGGCACCTTCCAGGAGGTCCTATTACGAAGCCGGATCTTCTCGGTGTCCCCACACTAGAGCAGGACTCTCTAGATCACAATCCACCCGGCTTATGCTACGTTCTGTGGAGGAGGAGCTCGAGGACCTTCGTTCCTCAGTGGATGGCCTGCATGTGCGGATAGATGCTATGTCGCAGCGACATGCCAGGTCTGAGAACCGCATGTTGGCATGGTTCCGTGCATTAGGACGAGCTTGTCATGTGGACCCCAGCACAGTCTCCGACTCCGAGTGATATGCAGGGAAGTCTTCTTACCCTACTGCCCTTTATTTTTGTGTGACATGGGGACATGCCATGATTTTAAGTGTGGGGTGGGAGACTTGTTGTTGTGATGTGTTGTATTGTACATATTGATCATGTTGTAATTCTATAACTATATTGTTATATCATCTTATACATAACTGACTTGGCCCAACGACGGACACTTGTCGACGGGTCTCTTGAGAGTCAAAGTCGGTTGTTAAAAAAAAAAGGTAAAGGACTCTTCCTGAGGACGGACCACTTGGACAGTACTCTTGAGGGAAGTAGTCCACGTAGATTTTTTTATTTTCTTTTCTATTTTTAGGTAGTGTAGTAATTCTCCCTTGGTTTTTCTTTTGACCACGGTTATTTTACAAGGGCTTTTTCTTGAATCGGGTTAGGTAGATTTTTTTTAGGACTCTGAAGACTCTCTTAGATTAGGATGGGTAAGGGCAAGACTGCACCCTCTTAATATATACACCTGCTAACAATTAAACGAACTTGAGAGTGCGACGTCTAGGATTATGTGTAGACTCATAATTTGTGCCTTAATTGTGTACACCTTGTCTTGCTTGAATGCTCATGTGAGTGTGTTGACGAACTAATTCAAAATGAGTTACTTGCCAAGTGTGTGTGAGAATTACATATATTCTGTGTTTGCATGTGATACCTAGAACTTGCCCTGTGTGTTTGCAAAGCGAAATAGAAGTTGTTTGGTTTTAGAGATGATTGAGGCATTTCTTTGTGTAGCCAGTCTAATTATAAATCCACCTGTACGTATTACCATAGTTAACCCCTTTGAGCTTAAGCCTGATTCTTTGGTAGCCTTGTTATAACTTGCATCCATGTGTTGAATAGCTTGACCCTTTGCCTCCTAGAAACACTTGAGTTTTTAAGATTATGTAAAAGTCGAAGTGTGGGGTGATAGGGGAGTAGAAAAAAGAAAACCAGGAAAATACTTAAAGGGTGCAATGGTTGTTAAAAAAAATGTGTATCTTGAAATATAGAGAAGGACCTTGTAAATAAGTGGTCCTACATTAGTGCAAAAAAAAAAAAAAAAAAAAAAGAGACCAATTGCACCTAGAAAGTGGGGGTAGCTTATGACACAAGTGTGGGAGAATGGCTGGGCTGAACACGGAAATTGGATTAAAAGGAAGAATGTATTAAAAGTGCTTAGGGAGGTTAGTTACTATATCCAAATATATCCTACCCGTCCCTTAGCCTATATTACAACCAAATAAAGACCTCTTGATCTTAGACTAAAACAACTCGATTAGTAGAGTATTACACTAAGGGCAAGCTTACGGTGTATCTGTATGGCATATGAATGTTCTTTGCTGAGAGTGATTGAATTCCTTCTATCTAAAGTTCTTTGTGCTTGATTATATATGTGTGGAACTTATCTCAAATTATTGATGTGAGGGCATGTGACTCAGGAAGAAATAGCAAGTTTTCACCTCTATTAGAGTAACTAGAGTGAGCATGTGTGTGACATGGCATTAGAGTCTGCATCTGAGGTGTGACAGTTGCACTGCTTAGGTTATTCTTTCACAATGGCAGGTGTGACATGAAATTGGGTAATTCATTGAGCGATTAGGCATAGAAGTGTGGCTTAACTTGCTCGAGGACGAGCAAAGCTTTAAGTGTGGGGTGTTGATAATAGGTGAATTGAACTATGATTAAGCCTCAAAAGAACCACTTTCTTGTAGAGTTTTTATTGTAAAAGTGATAGCAAAATGCTCTTATTAGTGCTTTTCATGTTTTTCAGGTCACATACAGTAGAAGAAGGCTATGGAGTGGTTTTGTATCATTTATGAAGAAAAAGAAGCCAATCGCACCAAAGTCGTCAAATGAACCATATTAAATACACAAACAAGGCCTGGAGGTGAACTGTCGTGGTCCTGGCGTGGGCGTAGTAGGACCGCGGTGAGCTGTTATATGAGATTCAGAGAGGCCTTTTGGCCGCGGTCCCAGCGTGGGCGCGGTAGGACCGCGGCAGGCGACGATAAATTGAAGGACTGAAGTGCAAATTCCAGAATTCTTAGCCTAAATCCCTATTTAAATACTAGGACTCACCCAAAGGAGGCATGTAACATTATTAGAGAGTACTTTGGCAAGAAAAACAAGTGTGAGAGATCACCCAAAACATCACTATTTCTTTTCTTCTTTATTTTCTTGCAATTGATGATTATGAATCTTTTAGTATTTGATTTCCCCATTGTCATGAGTAGCTAAAAACCTTAATCTAAGGTTTTGGTGGAACCCGTTGGGAATAACTTGGTTGTTTTATCAATATAATTAGATTTGGTTGTTAATCTCTAATTGTTCATCTATGTTTTGATTGTGGAATAGTTGAAAGGGCCCTCAATTATCCGTTCCTATTTATTGTGTATCTTCTTGAGAGAGAGTGCATATTTAGGTTATTGTATGAACAACATCACTCCTGGAATATAGATGAGAGTCACAACCGAGGGTTTTGGGGTTGGATTAGAGATAACGAAACCCCGGGTGCAATCTAAGTGAACCGTATTGTGAAATTAGCTAGCGTAGCTTGAGAAAGTGCATCTAGTAGATTATTATAATTACTTGAGAAAGAATTATGATAGATGGAGAGTTCATGATTGTTAGAGATAGCTAAATCATAGTTATAAGACATATACAACCAAGGAAAGTACCAACGGGGGAAGCCATTGCCTTAGACATTCTTTATATTGTTTACACATCAAGTTTAGTTAATATTTAGTTATTCATTACTTTCAGTATTTAGTTGTTAGAAAATAAACCATTGTGAATCAGAAAGTTTGGGAAAACAGGTTGTGTGAATTAAGTAAATCCGATAGTGGTAATTGATAGGTTAATTCTCTGTGGTTCGACTCTGGGCAATAATACTCAGATTATATTTGCAACGCCCACATAGTCTTTTGTGAGACTCAGTTGAGCGTGATCAACCATCTCATAGATGCATCTTATATGTTATATACGTCATGTTAGTAGGCCCATATTCACCATTGATATTTACTGCATTCATGAGATTCAATCTCAATTTTAGTTGGTCTATTAATTAATGAGAACAAATAACATAAGAGAATTCGTAAATAACTTTCTAGTTCTCTAACATTTACCTGTATGAATTCTCTTTTATTTTTACACCTCATACTTAAATTAACATGACTAAAACATTATGCCAACTAGATAAATTATTAATATTAATTAACTTAGGTTTTATACCATGACATGTGTAATTATCAATAAACTCCAAGTTTATTATGATTGAGTTTATTTTATGGCAACTATTGCAGTCCAATCTTGTTGGTTATGCCAATGCTGAGTATTTATCTAACACACACAAGGCTCAATCTCAAACAGGCTATGTGTTTACATGTGGAGGCACTGACATATCTTGGCGATTGACTAAGCAATCAATCGTGGCTACTTCAACTAATAATACTGGGATAATTGTTATTCGTGAAGCGAGTCAAGAATGTGTGTGTTTGATTTCCATACATCTTAGTTGAGAAAATTTTAGTTTGAAGTGTGACAAAATATCCACGATTTTATATGAAGACAATACAACATGCATAGCCCAATTGAAAGAGGATTCACAAAAAGAGATAGGACAATGCATAATTTACCAAAGTTATTTTCACACATGATCTTTGGGAGGGTTTGGACGATATTGTGTGTAGTATTCCACCTACTGAAAGGTTATTTATTGGAGGGGATTTTAATAGCCATATTGGGGCGGCTGCTGGTAGTTATGGCGAGGTGCATGGTGACTTTAGCCTTGGGTATAGGAACGGAGGAGGTATTTCGCTGTTAGACTTCGCTAAGGCTTTCGAGCTGGTGATTGCGAACTCGACTTTTCCTAAGAGGGAGGAGCATCTGGTTACTTTTCGAAGTTCGGCGGTGTGATAGAGGATTGTGCAAGGATTGCAAATTTATCCTGGGAGAGACCCTCGTGACTCAGCATAGGCTCTTAGTGATAGACATCGCCATTATGATGAAGAGGAAGAAGAGGCATGCTCGTGGCCGACCGAGGATTAGATGGGGATCTTTAACCAAGGATAAAGCCCAGGAGTTGGAGGGGAGGTTATTCGCTATGGGAGCTTGGAGGATAGTGGATACGCGAGCACTATGTGGTCAACGGCGGCGAACTATGTGAGGGAGGTGGCGAGAGAGGTGCTAGGTGTATCAAAGGGTTTTTCTGGCAGGCACCAAGGAGACTGGTGGTGGAATTACATAGTCCACGGTAAAGTGTAGGCGAAGAAGGTAGCGTACGCGAAGTTGGAAGGGAGTACAAGTGAGGAGGAGAGAAGAGCAAATAGAGAGAGGTACAAAGTGGCTAGGCAGGAGGCAAAGCTGGCGGTCACGGAGGCTAAGAATGCAGCGTTTAGCCGTCTATACGAGGAATTAGGGGAGAAAGGCGAGGACATAAAGTTTTTTCGGCTGGATAAAGCGAGGGAGAGGAAGGCTCGGGATCTGGACCAAGTAAGGTGCATCAAAGACGAGGATGGTACAGTATTGATGGTAGAGTCCCAAATTAAGTAGAGATGGCAGATGTACTTTTATGGTCTTCTACATAAGGAGGGGGGCCGAGATATAGCGCTAGGGGACTTGGGGCATTCGGAGAGTCTCCGAGATTTTAGGTATTGCAGGCGCATTAAGGTGGAGGGGGTCGTGGGGGCTTTACGTAAGATGAGTAGGGATAGAGCGACCGGGCCAGATGAAATTCTGATCAAGTTTGGAAGTCTGTGGGTAGAGCAGGATTGGAATGGATGACTGGGTTATTCAATGCAATTTTTAGGACGAAAAGGATGTCGGAGGAATGGAGGTCGAGTACAGTGGTAATGTTGTACAAGAACAAAGGTGATATCCAGTGTTGTAACAATTATAGAGGTATCAAGTTACTTAACCATACCATAAAGTCTGAGAGAGGGTGGTGGAGGTGAGGGTGAGGTACCATAAAGTCTGAGAGAGGGTGGTGGAGGTGAGGGTGAGGAAGACGACGCCTATATCCGACAATCAGTTTGGGTTCATGCCAGACCGCTCCACTACGGAAGCTATCCACCTTATTAGGAGGTTGGTGGAACAGTACAGGGATAAGAAGAAGGATCTGCACATGGTGTTTATCGACTTGGATACAACCCTAATGCTTGACCTCCAGGCTTTCCTATCAAGGGCCATGTCCTCGAAAATCTGCAGTCGTACCATGTCCTGTCTGATCACCTCTCCCCAATACTTCTTAGGTCTCCCTCTACCTCTTCTCGTACCCACCACGGCCAACCACTCACACCTCCTCACCGGTGCATCAAGGCTTCTCCTCTGCACGTGCCCAAACCATTTGAGCCTTGCTTCCCGCATCTTGTCATCCACAGGGGTGACGCCCACCTTCTTCCAAATATCATTATTCCTAATCTTATCTATCCTAGTGTGCCCGCACATCCACCTCAGCATCCGCAAATCTGCTACTTTAACCGGCCAACACTCTGCCCCATACAACATGGCCGGTCTAACCACAGCTCTATAAAACTTACCTTTGAGTATCGATGGCACTTTCTTGTCACACAATACTCCAGATGCAAGCCTCCATTTCATCCAGCCCGCCTCTATACCGTGAGTGACGCCCTCATCGATATCTTTGTCCCCATGAATCATCGACCCAAGGTACTTAAAGCTATCTCTCTTGGGGATGACCTGTGACCCAAGCCTCACGTCCCCGCCTACTTCCCTCGACTCAGCGCTAAACTTGCACTCCAGGTAATCTGTCTTAGACCTGCTCAATTTGAAACCCTTAGACTCGAGAGTCTGTCTCCAAACCTCCAATCTCTCGTTAACATCGGCCCTCGTTTCGTCAATTAGAACTATGTCATCAGTAAATAACATACACCATGGCACCTCCCCTTGAATATGGTGTGTCAAAGCATCCATCACCAAGGCAAATAAGAATGGGCTAAGCGCAGAGCCTTGGTGTAATCCCATAAAAATCGGTAAATGCTCCGAGTCGCCTCCCACAGTCCTAACCCTAGTCTTAGCTCCATCATACATATCCTTGATCGCACTTATGTAGGATACCGGCACACCCTTTGCCTCAAGACATCTCCAGAGCACCTCCCTAGGAACCTTGTCATACGCAGCAGTGGAGACCGCCACAAAATTAGCAGTACATGCCAATCATGCAACGGCCTGGGGGTATGCACCCTCAAGGCCAAATGGTGCCAGTGCCATATCAGAGACCACAGGGCTATCCACAGCAAAATCAGTAACAATTAACATACCACCACCTCCTCAGCAGCAAGATAACAACATGGTGGAAATTAGGGGTATGCTTCAGCAACTCATTGGGACAAATAATAAAGTGCAGGAAAAATTAGCAGTACATGATTCAGCTATAAAGAACATTGACATGCAGCTGGGACAGCTGTCCATGGCTCTAAACAATCGCCCTCAGGGAACCTTACATGCAGACACAAACATAAACCCCAAGGAACAAAACCCGAATCAGCTGATGGCAGTAAGTATCAGGAATGGGAGAGACCTAGACAGAGAACAGGAAATTATACAAGCTAACAAGGAGAGCACGCCAGCCGCTCCAGTTCCATTAGAGGTGGATGAAATAATAGAAATTACTGAACTGGTGGTTGAACATAGTAATGAGGAAAAAGGCAAAGAACAGATGAATGAGCAAGCTGCAGAACAGGTGGCACCTCTTGTGCCAGAAAACTCCAACAGGGAGAAGCCAGCATGCAGTGCACAAAGGGTGATACCTACACCCTTCCCTCAAAGACTGGGGAAGCAAAATAAGGAAGTTCAATACAAGAAATTCATGGAGATGCTATGTCAAATTCAGTTGAATATTCCTTTGATAGATGCTCTGAGGGAGATGCCCGGTTATGCCAAGGTGATGAAGGATCTAATGTCACGGAAGTTTAATTTTCAGGATCTTTCCACTATGACTTTGACACAGACCTGCAGCGCAGTAGTAACAAGACTGATGGCTCAAAAGATGTATGATCCAAGTAGATTCACAATTCCATGCACAATTAGGAGTTATGCCTTTGTAAACGCATTATGTGATTTGGGAGCCAACATAAATCTGATGCGGCTGGCAGTGTACACCAAGTTGGGCATTGGCAGAGCTAGACCAACTTTGATGCTGCTACAGCTGGCTGACCGCATGGTGAAAAGGCCAACTGGTATTCTTGATCATGTGTGGGTGCAAGTGGGGAAGTTCGTATTCCCTGCAAATTTTGTTATTCTGGATTGTCAGGTAGATGAGGAGATACCTCTCATTTTTGGTAGACCATTTTTGGCCACTGGAAGAGCATTGATCGATTTTGAGATTGGGGAATTAAAAATGAGACTTAATGATGAATAAGTCATATTCAATGTTTAGCAATCTATGAGGAGACCCAGCAAATATGCTAATTGCTCTCTAGTGGAGGCAATAAGTGTGATCCTGCAAGAGGATGATGTGGCCCTGACTGTTAAAGATCCATTAGAGGCATGTCTGACAAATTTAGAAGAGATGGATGGTGAAGGGTTAGCTGAATGGGTAATGGCACTTGAAGGCGAAGGATTCTAGACAAGGGAGCCTCAGTTCGAGTCCCTTGAGTTAGAAAAAAAGGGCTACACCTCCAGCAAAGCCATCAATAGGGGAACCGCCCAAGCTGGAACTGAAGCCACTCCCAGATCACCTCAGGTACATTTTCTTAAGCCCTAATTCTACTTTGCCTATTATTATATCATCTGGTTTGCTAGATGTGCATGTATAACAACTCTTACAGGTACTGCAAGAAAGCAAGATTGCCGTTGGCTGGACCATGGTAGACATTAGGGGTATCAGCCCAGCCTTTTGTATGCATAAGATTCTCTTGGAATAAGGGCACAAACCTTCCAGAGAACATCAACGAAGGTTGAACCTGAACATGAAAGAGGTAGTAAAGAAGGAAGTGATCAAATGGTTAGATGGGGGAATCATCTTCCCCGTCTCTGATAGCAATTGGGTCAGCCCTGTCCAATGTGTACCAAAAAAGGGATGAATGATTGTTGTGCAAAATGAGAACAATGAGTTGATCTCAAATCGTACAATCATGGGATGGCGGATTTGCATGGATTACCAAAAATTAAACACAACCACCCGGAAGGACCATTTCCTCTTTCCTTTCATTGACCAAATGTTAGACAGGCTAGCCGGGCGATCACACTTCTGTTTCTTGGATGGATATTCGGGGTACAATCAGATATCAATAGCCCCCGAAGATAGAGAGAAAACATCCTTCACCTATCCATATGGCATATTTGTCGTTCGGAGAATGCCTTTTGGGCTTTGCAATGCACCAACGACATTTCAACGGTGCATGTTAGCCATCTTCATAGACATAGTGGAGGATATTATGGAAGTCTTTATAGATGATTTCTCCATGGTGGGAGATTCATTCAAAGATTGTATTCACAACTTAAGGAGAGTGCTTAAAAGATGTGTGGAGACAAATTTAGTGCTAAACATGGAGAAGTGCCATTTTATGGTATAGGAAGGGATAGTCCTGGAGCATCGAGTGTCCAACAAAGGAATTGAGGTCGACCATGCTAAGGTTAACGTGATTGAAAAGCTACCACTGCCCACGTCAGTCAACGCGGTGAGAAGTTTCCTTGGACACGTCGGGTTCTACCGGCGATTCATAAAATATTTTTCCAAAATTGCTAACCCATTGTGCAAACTCCTTGAAAAGGATCCTTTGTGTTTTCTAATGCTTGCAGGTTGGCATTTGAGGAATTGAATAAGAGGTTGGTAACTGCACCCATCATTGTTGCACCCAACTGGGAGCAACCATTTGAGCTCATGTGTGATGCCAGTGACTATGCCATAGGAGCAGTCTTGGGGCAGCGAAAGGATAATCTGATGCACCCGATTTACTGCGCAAGCAGGACGCTAAGCTGTGCACAACTCAATTACACTATGACGGAGAAGGAGATGTTAGCGGTGGTGTTTGCTTTTGACAAGTTCAGATTATATATGATTGGATCCAAGGTAATTGTATACACTGATCGTGCAGCTCTCAGGTACTTGATTGAAAAGAAGGAGTCTAAGTCGCGCCTGATTCATTGGGTGCTGCTGTTGCAAGAATTTGACCTCAAAATTCATGACCGTAAGGGCACAGAAAATCAAGTTGCTGATCATCTATCACGACTTGAAGGAGCTGAAAAATCAGTCGAGGTCGAAGAGATTCTGGAAACCTTTCCAGACGAGCAGCTGCTTGCAGCTAGTCTTAAGGAAGCGCCACGGTATGCAGACTTTATAGTTCCCCATGACCTTTCATTTGTACAAAAGAAAAAGTTTTATCATGATTGCAGCATGTATTATTAGGACGAGCCTTATTTGTTTAGAATATGTGTTGATAATATGATCCGGAGGTGTGTCCCCGAGATAGAACAATCTTCTGTTTTGCAGGCTTGTCACACATCAGCATATGGAAGACATTTTGGAGGAGTCAGGACAGCCACGAAAGTGTTAGAGGCCGGATTCTTTTGGCCAACAGTGTTTAGAGATACATACCTATGGGTGAAGGGTTATGATGAATGTCGGTGTACCGGGAACATCTTCCACCGCCATGAGATGCCCATGAACCCGATTCAAGAGGTGGAGGTGTTCGATGTTTGGGGGATTGACTTCATGGGTCCCTTCGTCAGCTCTTTTGGCAATAAGTACATACTTGTTGTTGTGGATTATGTGTCCAAATGTGTTGAAGTTGTAGAGTTGCCCACTAATGATGCAAGAGTGGTGGTGGTATTTTTGAATAAGAATATATTCACCCGCTTTGGGACACCAAGAGCGATTATCAGTGATGGAGGCACCCACTTCTGTAATAGAGCCTTCGAGAAGTTGCTTGCAAAGTATGATGTACGCCATAAAGTGGCTACCCCATATCATCCTCAGACTAATGGGCAGGTTGAAGTGTCCAACAAAGAACTAAAGAGTGTGCTAACCAAGACTGTGAACGCCACAAGAATTGACTGGGTGAAAAAGCTAGATAATGCACTCTGGGATTATAGAAATGCCTTCAAAACACCAATTGGTATGTCACCATATAAGTTGATATTTGGAAAGGCCTGCCACTTGCCAGTGGAACTTGAACATAAAGCGTGGTGGGAAATAAAACAGCTGAACTTAGGTATTGAGGCGGCAGGCACAACAAGAATCACTGAATTGCATGAGCTCGACGAGTTCAGATATCTTGCTTTTGAGAGCACAAAATTGTATAAGGAAAGAATGAAGAGGCTGCATGACCAGAACATTGTTGAGCGACATTTCAAACCTGGGGATATGGTATTGCTTTATAACTCAAGACTACGGTTGTTCCTGGATAAGCTTAAGTCTAGTTGGTCTAGTCCATTTCGAGTGGTAGAAGTTTTCCCTTCAGGAGCTGTGGAGATTGCCTCGGAGAAAGACTCTCACACATTTAGAGTCAATGGGCAGAGATTGAAGTTATACATAGGCATGAAAGAGCCAAAGGTAGTCTCTGATACAAATCTGACGGAACCTCAGAGGTCGAGCGAGCCTTAAATGCGCTTATCTGCGTCGTGCCGCGACGTTAAATCAGGCGCTGCATGGGAGAAAACCCACGAATGTTGTTGTAAGTATGTGCTTGTAACTTCTTATAAAAAGAAAAGAGAAAAACATGTTGCCAGCCCCGCAACCGCGGCGAGGACCGTGGTGAACCGCGGGAAACACTGCCTCGGGCGATAAATTCCCCCGCGACCGCGGCGTGGATCACGGTGAACCGCGGAAATCACTGGAGGGTTAAACATTTCCCCGCGATCGAGGTGAACCGCGGACAACACTGTCTCGAATTTTAAAACCCTCCGTGGCCGCGATAGATCGCGGTCAACCGGGGGTACCAGGTATTGTATTTTTTTTTCCATTTTTTCCCTTTCTTCTCTTTTTCTTTTAATTTTAAAACAAAACAACCCCCCCTTAACCCAAAACAAAACAAACCCCCCCCCCCCCAAGGTATGAGTTCCGACCCCCCCTTCTCTTTTCTCTCTATATTTTATTGTTGTTATGCTAGTTCAATTTTGTTATAATGTAGCATTGGTGATAGGATTTTTTGTTTAGTTTTTTTCATCTTATTTTCTAGTGTAATTTCGTTTTTATTGGCATATGTTGGTGAAGAGGCTGTGTACTGAATGTTGGAAGGGTGTTGTTGGTGGGTGATTGTATGTAGCAAGTGTGGGGGGTGTGGGTGTAGTAGATATTTGAATTGGGGAAGTTTTCTTGATTCTCGTGGGCCATGTATATGAAGATAATTGCCTTGCCCACAATGTGTTTGGGAAATTGCCTCAATGGAGAAATAAAGAGATGTTGTGACATGGTTGTGGTGAAGTCTGAGTAACCACCCATAGTCACACATTTTGCTCCCCTCCTAATAGGCGTTTCTCTATTTTGACAGGTGCTATGAGTCATCTCGTAAGAGATGAAACACTGGGTCCTCTGCTAGTGGTCCAGGAGGCTCCTCATGAGCTAGGGGCCAAGCCAGTGCAACACAGTTCGATAGCACTCGGTTCGTATCTCAATCAGCGGAGGCAAGGTACAATCAGAAAGCCAATAAGAAGTTGCTCCACGAGGTTCATATCGAGCGGGCGACATTGGAGACGGAGTGCCCAAATATGTTTAATGAGTTGAGAAGGTGTCAACTGGACATCTTATTCGACGTCCAGAGGAGGCTATTATTCAGTTGGTGAAGGAATTTTATGCAAACTTGCCTGAAAATGACAATGGGGTTGTGATTGTGCGCAACACCAGGGTTAATGCATCTATATAGGCCATCCGCCGAGTGTATCGCCTCCCAACATTCACGGGTGATGATCATTATATGAGGTATCAACGTCTGAGATTGACTGGGACACAATGTAGGAGGTAATCTGTATCCCTGGCAAAATGCTCAAACGGGTAGCACAGCTGAATACTCTACACTCTCAATCTCTTACTTGGGAGGCCAAGTGTTGGCTCACTATCATCAATACCTGTCTGCTACCATCCAGTAATACCACTGATGTGAATGGGCCACGGGCAACTATGATCTACCGTTTTATGACTCACCGGGGATTTGATGTCGCCCGGGTCCTCCATGATAAAATGTTCATTAGATCGCCTGAGCTAATCAAGGGCCACTACTTCCCTTCGCTAGTCACCTGACTGTGCCGCCTTGCTAAGGTCCCCGAGAACCTTCAAGTTGATGGGAAGTTACCTCTGAAGGCCTCATTCCGGGAAAAGAATATTGGACTTGAGGGAAGAGAGCCAGTGCTAGATAGTAATGAATGTACCGTCTTGCTAGGGCAACTGCGGTCACCGCTCCTACGAGAAGGGACAAGGCAGGCCCATATAGCCATGCCAGAGCACTATCATGTCAGCTTTAGAGCAAGAGTTGGTTGGGTTGTGTACCTCAGTCAATGATTTGGGTACCCGTATTGATGCGGTGGCTGACCGACAAGTGAAGTCAGAAAAGAAATTCATGGGCTGGTTGAGAGCTCTGGGTCGTGCCTACAATGTGAACCCAGACACGGTTTCCAATCAAGAGTGATCCTTCAGGGAAGTTCCTTTACCTCACTATTTTTTTATATTGTTAAGCCATGGGGACATGTCTTCGTTTTAAGTATGGGGTGGGGGATACTTCGTTGTATGTTTGTACTTGTAAAAATTAACTGTTTGATGTTCTTGGTTTTGTTTTGCGTTGATTTCTTTGGTGATAGAGTAATAGTTCATTAGGAAAGTTAAAATAGAAGTGACTTGTCCCAACGATAGATCTCTTTCGGCGGGGTTCTTGAGGAACTAAGTCGAGAAAAAAAATAGAATATAGAGACTCTTCCTGATGACGGATCCTTTAGACAATTTTCTTGAGGGAAGTTAGTCTAGAGAAAATACCAAAAAGATTTTTTATTTTATTTTTTAGGTAGTGTAGTAACTCCCTCTTGGATTTTTTTTGGGCCACGGTCCTTTTCCAAGGGTTTAGCTTGAACCAGGTATAGGTAGTTTTTTTGTTTTTTTTGTTTTAGGTTAGGATTAATGGGCTACGAGCTTAAAAAAATCGAAGAAGAAAAACCCTTAGCGTTTTTACACCCGAACACGATAGACGCTAGAGTGTAGCGCTTAGCTTCAAGGGTTGAATCTTATTTAAGTGCCTTAAAAATTATATGTTTGTACCTAACTTGAACACTCAAAAGAGAATGTCTTGATAAACTAATCCGGAGTGAGTCATGTGCCATGTGTGTGTGAGTGTTACTGTATTCCATGCTGTACATTTGATGCCTAGAACTTGCCCTGTGTGTTTGCAAAACGAAATATTAGCTTTATTCAGTTTTAGAAGTAATATAGGTATTTCTTTATTGAGCCAGACATATAAAGAAAACCCATCTAAATGCATTATATCTTAGTTAACCCCGTTGAGCCTATAAGCTTGTTTCTTTGGCAACCACAATGTGAACCTTACCCAATTGTTTGAATAGCCTACTATTTGAGCCAATTTTCCTCTCATTAAGTACTAGAATGGTATTAAAAATATGCAAAAACAAAAGTGTGGGGTGGTGGTTTTGTTTTTGAAGTGGAACCATGAAAATAGAGAAAAGGTGCAGGATGTGAAGCATAAAAAGAGAAGCACCACGAAAAAAATAAATATATATATTATATAGTGACTAATTAGTGATAGCTTGTACAGATTGCACCTAATTTATGGGGATGTTTAAATAAATGTGGTGGAGTGTTGGATGACAAACGATGATCTTGAAGTTTAATGTAATTGTATAAAAAGTGCTTAGGGATGCTAGTCACTATATCCAAATATATCATACCCGTCCCTTAGCCTACGTTACAACCAAATAAAGTTCTATTGATCTTAGACTGAGTGAGGTTCGATTAGTCGAGTACTACACTACGGGCAAGCCTATGGTGCATCTTTGTGGCATGTGAATGTTCTTTTCGGAGAGTGAGCGAATATTGTCTAATTTAGTTCCTAGTTGTTATCACTATCATTATATATGGAACCACTACTACAAAAATAGCTTTTAGTAACAATTATTTAATGGCAGTAAGGGAATTGCTGCTAATTTATACACTAAAGGTAAGCTATTACTGGCATATGCACATTAGCCAGCGAACAATCCATTTTTATCGGCAATCTAAAACAATAGCCAGCAAAAGATCCGATTCTTTGTTATACTCCCTCCAAAAACAAACCCTATATGTTTTCATTTTCCTGTCTCTTCTCTAACTCATCTCGCCTATGGACGTTTTTTATTCACTAGGAGTACTTATACTCTTTTGTTGTTCTTGCCTTATCTGTCGTCTTTCATTCAGTCGACAACCGCACTCTCGTCATTCTAGAGAAAAACAAAAATACTCTTTCAAAGTTCAAGGATTATGAAAGGTGTTAGCTTTAGTTCAGTAAAGGTAACGGTTGACTGAGCCTCCATTTTGGATAATATTCTTTGTACAAGATCAATTTATGTCTATCATTTATATATATCGAATTTCTCTTTAAGAGTGATTGATTAACTGGTTTGCTTATGCTTCTTGTTGTCGATTGGATTAAGCTCTCTTTTTTCTTTCTTCTTCAATTTACAATGCTATAAACTAGTTTGATTTTTTAAATTGGCATTTTTTCTACTCATTTTGAAGTCACAGAAGACAGGGTTTAGTTAGGATTCATTTATTTTCTCTATTTTTCTTGTGATCTGGTATGATTATTTTTCATTTGTTTATACTTTTATTAGTACTTGCAATGTTTCTTCTAGAGGAGAATTAAGAATAAAGATGCCTATGTGGTGTTTGATAAAATGGCATAATAGAGAACAATAATAACGAATAATAATATTGTATTTTGTAAGTAGTTCCTTACATCTTTGAACGACGAGATATCATTTTCAAATATTTGTATACTAGGTTGTTTTAATTTGTAAAATTATTGAAGAACAGTAGAAGTACCTCCGAGTTAAATAAGGCTGTTAAAATTGTATTTTTGGTTCTACTGGGGCAAACAAAGATGTTATCATGACATTGCTTCAACGCATAGACCACCATAAGACTCGATTCCTCATGATCTTGAAGCTTTTTTAGTGCTCTAACTTGCAAAAAATGACGCTACATTTCTTGGTGTTCCATCTTCAAAGCTGGAGCTATTTTTGGCCTATGAATTTAGTCCACATGCTTCTCTAAACATTCAATCTATTATACTACTTTTTAATCATCAAGTCTTACTATGTATTTATGTCTTTATTTCCAGAAAATTGACGAGATTATGCCTGCAAGAGCATAAGAAATAAAAAATTCTGCTTATGTAAGAAGTCCCCATTTGTTGATGAAATAGCCTAAGCAGCTAAATATTTCATATATACTGGTGACAAGCTTGACGTCATGGATGTCATTGAAGAAGTGATGATTGAGGTGTAAGATTTGAAATCTAATTCAAACTCTTCCTCCATCGAATTGTAAGTAATTTTAAGTTCTCAAATGAGTTGCCTGCAACGCTTTTTTTGAGTGATTCACTTGCATATTTGTAATGTCTATCTTATATATGCATCTAAAAATAAAGTTAAAGTATGTGATAGAAAATATTATTAATGAGTGGTGGTGGCACCAATGACACTAATAGAGTATTACTTTTAATAACCAGCTAATTCTTTTTGAGTTAGAAAGGGTGACAAACTAAATATTTTGATTTTACATTTATAACTTTCACTTAAACTCAACTACAATGGTTTATGTTAATGCATAGTTAAGTTGTTACATTGATTGGCAGGATTAGTTAGAAGTTATAAGCTATATATTACTGATTTAATAGCTAGTAGCGTGTTATTTCAATGACGTGACATGATTGGCCCTACTCGTTTTATAATGAATTATCATTCTATAACTATGTATCCTACTTCTATTCTTATTTTAGTATTGGAGAGTTATGTTAGTGAAAGTGATAATCTTATTACTGCTTATTTTATTTCTAAGGTCAAGCTCTAATATTTATTTTCTTGAACTGACTGGATACTAAATAGGAAGTATGACAAATTAAATATTTGGAGCCTTGCAGCTAATATATACTTTTTGGTTGAATGGGGATTTTGGATAAAGAATTAATTTTGATATGAAACATACAGATGATGAATAGAGTCAACTAATTCTCACATATGTGTTATGGATTTTGATTTCATTTAAAACTGAAGTTTGAATCTATATTGTCTAAGTCATACTCTCTTAGTCCATTTTTCTTTTCTAGTACAGACACATTAGCATATTCATATTCAGCCAGAAAATATTTTAATGATCTTTTGCTTTTTCAGTTATTGATAACTTGGCCTTTTTCTATAGCGTTTCGTGGAAGCAAATCTTTTACAATATCAAATGAGTGAATAGTTTTAAATTTATATTTAACTTCTACACTTATTCATTTTTGTCTCAACTAGCTCAAGAATAATAAGGGCAATTCTGTGGCAAAGTGCAAATCATAAATCTATCATACAAACTTCCATTGTGGCAATGTAATAGCACTAAATGCCATCTTGATCACCATAGACTCAACATGCTACATCAACTTAATAAATTTGATAGCGTATTTCCATTTTTCTAAGTTGTATGCAAGCATGCTAGTTATTTTTTTCTTCACTGTGCAAGTTTTTTTTGTAACAATGTAAATATTACCATCAACAACAAACTCCGATACACTTAAAGAGCACCTAAATCCCATAGCCACCTTCCATGAAGGGTATTATGTAATATAGGCCTCCAACATAGCTAGCTATACAAGAATTACCTGAATCAATCTCCTACAACAGTGTGCTTTCTTGGACATCCTAATTTATTCTATTCTATCTATAAACTCCTTCTTGATATGAACCACTACCATGTCTATATTTACAAGGTGTCCTCTAAACAATTTCCAATTCCTACCTCTCCAGGTAAGGTATATTCCTGCACTCCATATAGCTGCTACTATCTCTTTTTTAAATTTCTGCTAATGTCGATTCTTTATTCTGTAAGACTATCTCCTAGCTTCTTGTTATTATATATATATATATTTTGATGTCCTGTATGCATATGAGCCCAGTGATTGTCTTTGTCTATAATTCGGCTTGCTTTGTGTTATTTGAGTTACTTTAAAAAAAAGTTTTATTTTTGTTATTTGAGTAAATACTTGTAACCCATAGAGTGCATCCGAGCTTGCTTTCCTTTTCAAAGAAGAATTAAGTACATTTGTTTCTTTAACAATAATCAAGGGCGTTTCTTTGTTTGGTTGATGGCTGCTACAGGAGTGTTTTAGCTTCAAACATTGTTGGTCTTGTACGGATAACCAGAGTTATGTAATGAAATTGGTTGTGTTCACGTCTGAAGCTCTTTTTGATAGCTTAAAGTATAACTTTAGGTCCTGTACGACTCTTGAAAGGCTGGTTGAAAGCTACAATATTTTGGTGAAGATTTGAGTTGTAAGTTGGAGGAGGTTTTTGTTGCAACTTGATCTGGTGCAATTTGCCAATCCTTTTGGTGCGTAGATGAACCTTCAAGCTGAAATTTCATGTGAAAAACTTTCAATATGATCAAGAGCTGCAGAGAGATATTTGTTGAGCTTGAAATTGAATTAGATTAAAATGATCTATTTGTATCTTACGTTGTTGACACATTGAAACTATGGATTGGAAGTTATTTTTTATGTGATTATAATAAAATACATTATGAATTTTAGATAGTACAAATTTTGTTACCGCTTACGAGGAATGATGATATGAGATAACAATGACAGTAACTAACTAACGGCGTTAAGATTTAGGGGAATTGGAAACTGAAACTCTGCTGCTTTCTTTCTTTTGTCTCTTGTATTGAAAAATCTCATTTTGGGTAAAACGCCATTTAGTAAAGTAATTATATTCTCCGAACTCAAATCATAAATAAATATCTAATTAAAAATAGATGAATATTTACTATTTCATCACAATTTTAGTAATGAACCTTTGCTTTTATGAATGCCCATTTAGCTATGTGTCAATGGCTCGATTCGTTCGGTTATTTTATAAAATTTATATCATACTAATTTTTCGATTATTCTTTATGTATTACAAAAATTAGATTTTTCGAAATTGTCCTAATCATGTCAGTTTCTCTAACTTTTATATATTTACGTTTAAATATTTTGGCTATAACAACAGCCATTGAAGAGAATAAAGGCGAATGAAACAATAGTTTCAGTAGCTATTTCGTTTGCCGCTAAAAGAGGTCCCCGTCACCAGCAAATAATATTTTTTTACTGGCAATAGTAAAGGCTGCAGAATATATAAGCTAGTACATTTCTAAAGGAATTTTAGTGGCTATTGAAATTGACGGTAAATAAATGCCGCTAATAGTAATGAACTTTAGCGGCAATAATTATTGTCTTTACCAGCACTTGGTAGAATCGCCGTTAAAGCCTTTAGTGACGCTGCATACAGCGGCAAATAAATAATTGTCGGTAAAGATTTCAGCGGCAAAATTTATTGCCGCTAAAGGAAAAATAAATTGCCACTAAAGACCATTTTTGTTGTAGTGAACTACTCTCTCGTGTGATGTGAGGGCATATGATTCACAGAAGAAAGGTACGTCTTGACTCTTGTATAGAGTGGTTTGAGTAAGTGCGAATGTTACGTGGTACGAAAGATTTGATTCTTGAGGTAAAGTTTGCTCACTACTAGGTGTAACTCTTGTAAAATGTTCATGGTGTGAGTCGTTGAGGGAAAAGTTTAGGGAAGGAATTTTGATGGAGTGTGGTGAATTGCTCGAAGACTAGTAATAATTTAAGTGTGGGGTGTTGATAGTAGGCTATATAGTTGATATTTACACCTTAATTGCTCATGCTTTGTTGTTGTTTTATAAGGTAAATTACTTACAAAATGCTTTAAATAGTGTTATTTGGTTTCGCAGGGAATATTATATGTGAGGAAGGAACATAAAGTGTTTGGAGGCGATAATGTGAAGAAAACACCCATTCAAGAAGTACCCGAACACAAAGGAGCAGAAAAAAATGACCTGGACAAAGGTCCACGGCGACCGCAGTGGACCACGGTGTAGCGCGCGGAAGATAAAACACAAAAATAGACCGTGCAGTGTTCACCGCGGTCCACGCCGCGGCCGCAGTGAACTGTTCACGAACCTGAAAATTTGGGGGCCAAAGTGTCAATTCGGGAAAATTTTTGTAAAACCCTTATAAGTTGTATAAGCTCGCCCAAGACAGAAGAAGCTTGTTTTAAGATTATTTTTGGAGGAGGAACAAGTGTGAGAGATCACCCAAAATATTATAGTTCTTTATCTCTTTTATTTTCTTGTAATTTTTACATTATGAATAATTTAGTAGTTTTCTCTTATTTGTTATGAGTAGTTAAATCCTTTGTCTAGGGTTTTGATAGAACCTATTGAAGGATGAACTTCTTGATTATGTTAATATAGATTGCTAGTTTAATCTCTATTTGTTCAACTACGTATTTGTTGTAGTTAATTGACAGGATCCTCAATTAGCTGTGCCTATTTAGTGTGCATAACTCGGGAGAGAGTACATATTTAGGTAGTTGTGAACAACATCACTCCCAAAGTATAAGAGGAATCTATAACTGCCGGTTTAAAGGCGAGATTAAGGATAACGAAGCCTTGAGTGCAATTTAACGTGAGCTGTAATAAACTAAGCTAGCTAGCGTATCTCGGGAGAGTGCGTCTAGTAAATTATTATGATTACTCGGGAGAGATTTACGGTAAATATAGTGCTCATGATTGATAGAGATGTGTTGGTAATTTATATGAAACATAACCGTAAGGGATTCCATCAATAGGGGAAATCATAGCCTTAGAACTTTCTCATAATTGTTTATAACTCAAGCATAGTTAGTTTTCAGCTGTCTATTTACTTTCAGTCTTAGTTATTAGTAATACCATCAACTGTGATTTATAAAGTTTGGGGAAGTTGATTCCATAGAATTGAGTACACCCAAAGAAAATAATTGATAGGTTAATTCCCTGTGGGTTCGACTCTGGGCATAAATACCCAGACTATATTTGTAACGTCCGCGTGTCTTTTTATAAGGCATAGTTGGGCGTGATCAATGAGCATCTAAAAAAATACTACAGGTCAGAAAGTCTACTCCACTACTACATAACTGAATCAGAAAGGAAATAAGATATAGGAAGATTGCACTGGGTTGCGAATCGCCAAGCAGCTACCTAGTAAATCTCCGAAAATCTGCTGGATCTATCAACCCTCAGTAGCAGGAACTGTAGCACCCGAATCTGTATACAGGGGTGTAGGGAGTAAAGTGAGTACTCCAACTCAGTGAGTAACAAAAATAAATGAAGATTGAGCAATATAAAATCACGTTAAACACAATATTAAGTTATACGAGGCATAACAAAAATCAGTAAACACAATTTAACAATCAAATCTCATAAAATACCTTTTAAGCAGTCAAACAATATATAGGAAAACAACTAGAAATGGTAAACACATAATAACTGCCCCTCGAGCAATATCACAGAACAATACCAGCCCCACGGGCTATATATCTCAATGGGTACCCGCGCTCACTGGGGGTGTACAGACTCGGGGATGGGCCCATTACGCCCCAAGCGCAATATCAAGCCATCTCGGCATCATAAACAAGCTTTCGACCTCATATCAATCACAAGCCACCTCGTGGCGTATAATCTCAGGCCCTTGGCCTTATTATCATAATTAGTATATAACTGCTGCGGCATGCAGCCCGACCCAAAAGTATCCTCACAACACAGGCCCTCGACCTTACTCAGTCAGAATCTCATAAGCCCCTCGGGCAACAGTAAAATGTGAAGCTCAGCTCAGCTCAAAATATCATTAAAAATATCATTTAAGGTTTCTAAAACAGAATAACATAGCTGAGTTTTGAAAAAAGTAAAAAATATGGCATGATTAAGAACAAGTATGAAATCAAACAATGAGAAAAATATCATTAACAATTCCGTAAAGGTTCAAACAGTTGGCACAAAATCCAAATATAGTATTCAGCCCAAAGTATAATCATATCAAGCAATTAACTACCAAATATATAGAAAAATAGTCATTCGGGATGGACTAAATTACAATCCCCAACGGTGCATGACCCCATGCTCGTCATCTAGAGTGTGTGTCACCTCAACATAGTCGAACGTTGTGTAATCCGGGGTTTCATACTCTCAAGACAGCATTTAAAATCATTACTCACCTCGATTCGGTCCATACTCTACCCCGCGATGCCTTTGCCCGCACGAATCGACCTCCGGATGCTCCAAACCTTGCCACAATTAGTACATCACCATTAAAATATGCTAAGGGAACAAAGCCCACTCGAAAATATCCAATTTACATCAAAATACCGAAATTGCTCAAACTCGGCCTCCGGTCCATTCACATCATTAGATTCCTTATCTCCCCACGAGTTCATACATATCAAAAGTTCCAAAATTCGACCACAAAAGATCTTTCAAATCTTCAATCAAAGGCCTAGGTTTCTAGACCCTAGTTTCTCTAATTTTACCCTTAATTACATCTCTAATCCGTGAATTAATACCATAGAAATGAGTTTTTAGGTCCAAAATTCGTACCTCAATAAGTTCTCCTTGAATCCCTCTTCAAATAGCCGCAAAAGCTCCAAGAACCGACTAAAAATGGTGGAACAACTCTGAAATTTCCGGCCCAGGGATTTCACATCTGCGGCCCAGTTTCCGCTTCTGCGGTACAACATTTGCAGCCAATGAACCGCTTGTGTGGTTCTTCACTTAACCGGCCAAAAATTGCATCTGTGATGAACATTCCGCAACTGCGCCTTCGCATGTGCGGTCCCATAACCGCATTTGCTGTTCATGCCTTCCTAGGAATTTTCCACTTCTGCGACCTTCCGTCTCGTATCTGCGACATCGCACTTGCGTTCCCCTAATCCGCAGGTGCGGAAATACCAGAAGCTGCAAAAATATACAGCTCACAAGAAACTCCAACTTCTCTGTCAACCATCCGAAATTACCCCGAGGCCCCCGGGACCTCAACCAAAAGCACCAACATATCCCAAAACCTTATTCAAACTTATACCCATTTTCAAAATACCTCAAACAACATCAAATCAACCAAAATACATCGGATTCAAGCCTAAGTTTTCAAAATCTTCCGAATTCCGCTTTTGATAAAAAACCCAACCAAACCACGTCCGAATGACCTGAAATTTTGCACACACATCCCAAATGCCACAACGAAACTACTGCAACCCTCGGAATTCCATTCCGACCCCGATCAAAATCTCGCCTACCAACCGGAAATCGCCAAAATATCAACTTCGCCAAATCAAGCCTAATCTACTCCAAACCTCCAAAACTCATTCCAACCACGCTCCTAAATTCCAAATCACCTAATGGAGCTAACCAAATCATAAAAACTTTGATCCGAGATTATATACAAATAAGTCAAATCTTGGTCAAATCTTTCAAATTTCAAGCTTAAAACTGAGAACTGTTTCTTCCAAATTCACCCCGATTATCCTGAAAACCAAAACCGATGATTTACATAAATCATAATACATCACACGGGGCTAGTCATGCCCGAGAACTGGCTAGCAAAGTGCAAAAGCTCAAAACGACCGACCAGGTCGTGACAGGCGGGCGACGGTGACCTAATAATTGGGGTGAGTAGATGCTCTTTGGGTAGGAGAAGTTAATACATATTTTTTTAGACAAATATACGTGTCATTTAATGATTTGTCTGTTTGACACATCATCCGCAATTGTAACTCACACATGAGGTTTGTTGGTCTTTGGTGTTTAGTTGACCTACTTCATTAAAGACTTGAAGTGTCTCACTGGAAATAGGCTCGATTAAAGTGTTTGAATGATCGTTGATGACATTTTAAATGGGCCGTTTATGTATTTCGCCAAAAAAAAATACTACTATTTATAACAATATATAAATTGTAGCTTTTGACCGAATTTCATAAAACAAAAACTTATATTTAAGTTGGATATATATATTATATTTTTTGACTGGATTTATATATATTTAATAAAGAAAATTAGTTTTTTTCTAGTAAATAGGAAAACCTAGCTAAAATTGATAAATAAGTTTAAAATTTTGTATATATATGAAAAAACTCCTTTTTATTTATATAGAATCATTGAACACTGCGTTCACATATTTATAGTTCTATACATCTAATTATTTCTATAAATTATATAACAAATGAGAATTATTGTTAGAAAGGATCATATGGATATTTGCAAGAAATGTTCATAATTTAACGAAGGTTGATAAAGAAATAGAAATTGCTAGTTATTTCATAATTAACTTTTAAAATCATCTTTTCACATATTATCGTTTTCTTATATACCGATCAAATATTGATAAATAGTAATAGTAGTCTAGTCCTCGTACGATCGATAATTTATTATATTATCTTTGACAAAGAGAAATTTTTAGTCTTTTATGTATTAATTTTGCACTCGTCAGCCAAAATTTAAATACTTTAAACTTAAATAACACATATAAAATTGTTTATCTAGTGTAATCTTATATCTTATAGTGAATTTTGAGAAAGAAGAATTAACCTAAAACTAGTCCACCCATCCCCTTATAAAATCTAGAAAATATAATGTGTGTGTATATATATATAATTTATATGCATTATGTATAAAATTAATTTGTATAAATTATGCATATATGTTAGGAAAAATAAATAATAAATCCACCTGCTATTTGCGTTAGGGCCAAAGCCCAAAACAAAAATAGGCCCATAGTAGGTCAACAGCAACGTGTCAGAAACAGAAAGCCTGCTAGTGAATCGGCTTCGCCACACCCACATTTGTGGATTTATATTTGGATCTTTCTAGGGCTTTTTCGATAAAGCTTTAGCCTCAGCTCAGCTCAGCTCCTAATTTTTCTTCTTTTTCTCTCCATAAAATAATCTGTGTATATGCGCAGCTCAGCTTGTTGAATAACTTGTAGCTCTTGCTCATTTTAGGTACGTATCATTCGACCCATGTTCTGAATTTGTGTTTTTGTTTGTTTGTTTGTTGAAATTATGGGTTTTCGATGCCCTTTAAGGATTTGAAATTAGGGTTTATGTATTGGGTTTCTTGATTTTCTCATATGGTATAGGTCTACGTGAGCTTTTATTGTGAAAGTTCTATCTTTAAAGTATAATTTGACAGATGAAGCTGATTTATTTTGTCTTTGTTGAAAATGATTTATTATTATTTTTTTTTTTTGGAAAAATTTGAATTTTCTCAAATTCGGCAGCTATTTTTATCAAATTCGTTCTAGTTCTGCTCATGTAGGCAAGCTTCCTTTTGTTACTGATTTATCTGAGCCATGTGATGTATCTTTATGTAATTTTGAATCGAGGTGAAACTACTTAATTATCCGCGTTTGTGAATTGGTAATTAAGGGATTTTGGATACCGTTGGAAGATTAGAAACTAGGGTTTTGATAAGAGATCTTGTGAGGAATTATGGGTTGGGTAGGTAAGGTTTTTGTTTCTGGGGCTGAATGTGTTTGCCATGGTGGAATTTAATAAGTATTAACTTTGTTTTTTCATCCGGCGTGAAACTTTTTTCTTCTTTCAAGAGAAAGCATAATTATGCTACTAGTGTGTATATTGCTTTTTTTTGAAAGCTTGCTTTGTCTTTTAGAGTTATTCTTTTTATGACCGAGGAATCCCAAGGGCTAGTGTAGCATGTTTCAAAGCTATGTAAATTTGTCCTGTAGTTTTTTTTCTTATTTGAAACTGTGCTGATTGGTTTGTTAACCCTTGCCTTGCTGAAGATGTTAATTACATCCTATATTCTGCTTTGATGGGGCTTGTCTCTTAAAAAATCTTTTTTCTTGGTTTTGATAAGTGGCTGTTGCTTTCCTGTTCCATTTTCCACGGTGATTTATTATTTTGCTTGCTGTTTTCTGAGTGCAGGGATCCTCTTGTGCTACGAATAAGTCAGGCCTGGAGGAAGATGTTGGTGTAAATAACGTAGCGTCTTTGCTCTAAAGTGCAGGGGCACTCTGTCTATAATTTTGACGTTGTATGCGCTCTTCTGTTTATCTGTCATGTCCAGTGATCTTGTCTCTCAGCAGTTCTCAGGACCACCTGATGGGCAGCTGGTTCAGATGGACCATGTTTCTGGTAATCCTGACTCTACCATAGCACATATTCAAACAAGGATTGTCGGACACATGCCAAATAATTCTGCATCACATCAGTTTGTTTGGGCAAATGAGCCTATGGCCAACAGATTTGATGCATCGGTTTCTGTGGATCAATTGGGACAGATGGGACCCAAAATGAATCCGCAGCAGTTCATGTTGTCACATCAGCAGATGGGAGCAGATAATAGAAATGTGCCAAATAGTCCAGGTGCACAGAAATCTTCGTTACTCGCCAAACGGAAGGCTGAGATGGAACCATCAGTACATGGTTCTTCACCTCAGACGCCATCAATGCCAAATAAGCGCACTGCACCGGGAGCTTCTTTATCGGCAACTCCTAGTTTTGCGCAGCAATCTTCTGCCATCAAGAAATCTGGACAGCAACAGTCAAAGTCAGCTTCCGGAGGTTCACAAAGTCTTCCTACGTCAAGCAAGAAAATGGTACGAAATGAATCCATAACCAATAAAACTGCCTCCCAGCGGTCGCAGACTCCAAAAGGACGAACAATTCAAGCTGAGCCAACCTCCAAGGCTCGATCCGAGTCCTCTGATGCTGTGAGGTCCAAAATGAGAGAATCTCTTGCTTCAGCTCTGGCTATGGCATGTCAGAATCAAGATGCTGTTGTAAATGCTGCCAAGGATCCAAATGAAGCAGTTGGTTCTCAGCCTTCGCAGGTGAATGTAGCTCCAACAACTGAAGGTCTACCTCAAACCTCTGTCTCACATGATCATGTGCATCAAAACTCCAGTGATGTACTTCCTTCAGATGGCGCTTTCCCTGTTGAGAAAACCAATGACAGTCAGAGTTCATCTCATGGGCTTCAAGATGACGTGAGCATGAGAAACTCTATACCTGGCTCTGATGAGCTTGAATTGCATGTGGATGATGTTCCGTTCAGCGAAAACTTTTTCGTCAAAGATGAACTTCTGCAAGGGAATGGTCTCACTTGGGCGATGGATCTGGATATGCAGTTAAGAGAAGCTGACTTCCTCCAGGATGCTGAAAAAGCCAATTTGTTTGATGAGGGTGTGGTTGGAGATGAAGGCGAGCATGCAAAATCATCTCCACAAGATATAGCTGTAAAAATTGAGGTGGAACTTTTTAAATTATTTGGAGGCGTGAACAAAAAATATAAAGAGAAGGGCAGGTCTCTTCTCTTCAACCTAAAAGATCGCAGTAATCCTGAATTGCGAGAGAGAGTGATGTCCAGTGAGATATCCCCGGAGAAGTTATGTTCAATGACTGCTGAAGAACTTGCTTCAAAGGAGTTATCTCAGTGGCGGGTGGCAAAAGCCGAGGAATTTGCTCAAATGGTAGTTTTGCCTGATAGTGAAGTTGACATGAGACGCCTGGTTAAGAAAACTCACAAGGGTGAATATCAGGTGGATTTTGAACGGGACGATAATAACATTGCAGCTGAGATATCTGCAAGTTCAAATGTGTCGCAGTTTATCCCGAAGATAGAGAGGGGAAAAGATTCTAGCCCTTCTGGTACGGATGAGATTGGAAGTAAAGAAAATGTTACCAGCCAACAGAATAGGCCAGAAAAGCAAGATGTGTCTGATAGCTTGGTAATTCCAGCTGATGGGGCTGATTTGATGCAGGGAATGGTTGTAGAAGAATTCAAGGATGCAGAATTTCTTCCTCCTATTGTTTCCTTAGACGAATTCATGGAATCACTCAATTCTGAACCTCCTTTTGAGAACCTACCAGCCGAAAACAATAATTCCAGACCTCCTCCGGACAAAGAAAGCTCTGACGACCCTAACAAAGTTGTGGGTTCTGGTGTAGCCTCTAAAGATCCTGCTGTTGCTTCTGCAGATAAAGGGGTCAAGAATCACGCCGAACTGAAGGAGTCCCTGGTATCTGCAGGGGGATCTGTTGTTAAAAAGGTAACTGCTACTGGTAATGCGCTTGTAAAATCTGCTGAGAGCCCTATCAAGATGGCAGGGCATCGTGGTAGCGCTTCTGTAGTTTCAAGTATCTGGGAGGGGGCACTCCAGCTTACTATTTCATCCTTGGTGACAGTCTTTGGTTTGTTTAGAAGGTATGCATATTTTTTTAAAAAGCTTTCATCTGTAGATCAATTACTATCTATTGATGTCATTCTCTTGTAGTACATGTTTTATCACACTGTTATCACACTGTTATCACAGTTGAGTCTCTGCTGGTTATCTCTTTCTTTTTAGTGCCATGCTATTTTTTCCGCCCCCCTTGATAATTTTATTTGTCTTGAAAATTCTCTCTGCAGACGAATAGACTGACACCAATTTAAATGCATGTTACGTCATTTGTCTTTGCTTGCTTTCGATTAGTTTTCCTTTACCTTTTTCTTGTACTTTGCATTAGATCTCGAGTGGGTTCTCTATTATCCAGTCTCCGAGTAAATATCCTTCATTGTTCTCTGTTTTTAACTCCCTCTAGAACATTCAAAATGCACGTGTTGATTAAAACATTATCTGTGGTGCTAACAAGAGAGTGGCATTTCTTCTTTGTTATCTTCTGTTTCAGTGGTGAAAAGACACCAACTAATGAGTGGCCAAGTTCTCTTGAGATCAAGGGTAGAGTTCGACTTGATGCATTCGAGAAATTTCTTCAAGAGCTTCCTATGTCACGAAGTCGTGCAGTCATGGTATCTTATGATTTTCTTTCCTTTATTGTAGCTAGTCTTTTATTTCATACTTCAGGTTGCAGCTTATTGCAGATAGCGGGTAGATTTTCCTTATTTTTTGACGACTTCCATTGTTGTCTACTAAGAATGTACATTCCAAAATACAGCCATTTCAATCAGTTGGTTTCAAAGCATTGGTCCTTTCCGCTTTTTCCAGCTTTTTATTATGTACTGGATGGCTTGCTTTTTTTCTTATGCCGTGGTTGGAATGACTTGAGTTGAATAATCATCCTTTCCAGAAGGCTCGATTAAGTTCATTTAACGTTCTCTAATTAGGTTTTTTCAATGTCAGACGTATCAAAAGCTCCAAGATTTTAGAAAGATAAATTAAATGCTGCACTCAACTTCCCACAATGTTTAGCTTTTAGTGGAATCAATTGTTAGTCTTGCGATAAATACAAATTTTCAACTTGTTTGGCTCAACCGGAGTTTTAAGCCAAAAGTGGATGAATAACTTCTGATGTACCAGTAAACTGATGCATCCTAATTTTGAATGGTCAATATTGCGTCTTGAAACTAGTGCTTTTACATAAGTTCTTCATTGAAAAAAAAAAATAGTGCTTTTACATAGGTTGCGATATTAAAATTCTTCAAACTTGTGCTTATCATATTGCATGATGCAGGTTGTTCAATTTGTTCTGAGGGACAACTCATCTGAGATTGAACGAGCAAACAATTCTGAGGTACAGACTTTGGGTACTATATTTCTAGCAGTTCTACTGCAGTAATTATGAATTGGTTCACGTTTGCTTATCTGGTCTTTGATAATCTTTTTAGGCAGTGGATTCATACGTTTCAGATGAGAGGCCGGGCTTTGCCGAGCCAGCTCCAGGAGTGGAAGTATATTTGTGTCCGCCGCGCTTGCTTGATATGATAAGCAAACACTTTACCAAAGACCCTAGAGAGCTATATGATTCTACAGAAAATGGTCTAATTGGTGTAGTTGTATGGAGAAAACTTCATATAAGTTCAACGATATCACCTAACTCTTCTTCGCACCATAAACACAGCTTGAAAAAACAACAGATGTTTTCTAGAGGACAGCATGAAAAAGTTGGAAACGTTAATGTAAATTTGATGCCTAAAGGACCTGTATCTTCGAAACACGACCCTACCCCGGACGATGATGATGATATTCCACCTGGGTTTGGTCCCAAAGCAGTTCGTGATGATGATGATTTGCCTGAGTTTAATTTTTCTGGTAATATAAATGCTTCTACGCCTAGGCATCCGTCTCAAAACTTGTCTCATGGGTCAAGAATCGCCTCGTATAACCAACAAGCACCCTCTCGCCCTGTAGACCAGATGAGAGAACTTGTACTTAAGTATGGGCAAACTGGTACAGCTAGTAGTAATGATAGAGTTACAAATGTTGGTATTGAAATTGAACCGTGGAATGACGACGATGACATTCCGGAGTGGCGGCCACAAGCCCCACTCTACCAGCAGCAGCAGCGTCCTCCTTACCCTTTAGGCCATAATTTTCAGCGGCCGCTCTTGGCTCATCACAGACCTTTGGCAACACCTATGGCTATGCCTTTACTATCACCAATAAACGTTCCAAACAGGCAACAAATATTGTCACCGAGGGGACAGTATCAAGCTGATTGGAGAAGGGATGCGCGGAATAGGGGATTCTGAAGTCTTTTTCTTTTTGTTAGTTGATGATTAGTCATCATGATGTAAATTCTGGATATGTTTTTTCTTCTTTGTGTTTGGCTTTTAGACCTTAGATTAGGCATGTAGCTTTCTAGTTGTTTTAGAACAATTATGTATCTTTTAGCATAAAAGCAGGAGATACTCTCTTCTTCACTGCTTCATTTTCACTGTTTTTGTGTTTCAGGTAAAGAGAAACACAACAATTTTCGTCCTTTAAGCATAATTCCTGTGCATGACTGGATATGATTTATTATATATTAGTAACTGGCAACTCTTCTGGCGCCCTCCATGTCCAGCGCATTAACAAACGTGTAATGGTGGTTGACAACATTAAAAGTTCATTTATTCCTTCTTTTTTTTCCTTATGTCATACTCTAGTGTGAATAATCTTGTAATTGCAATATTCATTTGATACCATCTCTATCGGGGCATGGGTAAGGTCTGCGTACATATTATCCTCTCCAGATCTCACTCTGTAGGATTTTACGGGGTAGTTGTTGTTGTTGTTTTTTGGCGATTGTTGGAGTGGAGGGTTGAGTTGGTGGTGGGGGTGGTTGTGAGGGAAGCAAATGGGCAAGAGAGACTAGAAAAAAACAACAATTAGGTAAATAAGCTGCCAACTTTCAAGTACATGCTATAACGTTTCGCAATTGAAAATATTAGTTAACAACACAAGTGTCAATATTAACCCTCCATCAAGTCAGTCAGCAGGGGCGGATGTAGTATTAAAGTGACGGGTTTTATTGAGCCCATAACTTTCGATACACAATATAAATTTATGCATAAAAATTTATTAAATTTATAAAAAATAGTAGATATGAACTCATAACTTTAAAAATATAATGAGTTCAACACTAAAGCCCTTAAATCTTGTACCTATAGAAATAAAATCTTTGCTCCGCCTCTGCGTCAGCAACAAGGACACAATAGATGACATAAACTCTTTGCTTCCGCCTCGAACTAATTAAAAGAAAATCTGAAAAAGAAAGTGCTATACCTTGTTCAAATGAAAAAAAAGTATTGAAAATGAGGAGAGATTAAGTTGGGCATATCATCTTTGACGAGTCCCAAACATGTGTAAAGAAGAACTTTTTTCTTTTTGGTTACAATGAATGCATAAAAAATAACATCCTATATTTCTAATGTGATTTAGCAGCTTCAACCTCCCAAAGCGCGCTTAAGGGCAGCTCGTTGTTCAGTTGTCAATCTTGTAGGAAATTTAACTTCAAACTTGATCTTTAAATCACCTCTGTTGCCAGGTTCCCTAGTGATTGGCATGCCTTCTTTTTCAACCACAAGTTCATAACCAGGTTTCACAATTTCATTCACTGGAATTGTCAACTCGCGACCATCTAACGTTGTGAGGTTGACAGTAATTCCTCCCAATGCCTCTGCTAAAGTTACTTTGTAGTTCCTAATAAGGTCATTCCCGTCTCTTTTGTAAACGTCGTGGGGCTTCTCGTCGATTACAAACACCAGGTCTGCTGGAAGCTGGTTCAACTGCTCATTTCCTTTGTCTGGGAATGTTATCTTTGTCCCTTTCTTCCAGCCAGGTTTTACATCAATCGTTAAAATCTCCGTTTCTGTCACTAACCGCCTGCAATAACTCTCATATTGATTTCCCAGCAAATATATTATATGGTAGAATAGGAGAAACATTTGTTTGTATATTTTACGGAATTCTTAGCAAAATGCACGTCAGTTGCATCCAAACACAGCAGGTAACACACGAGATAAGTTTTTTTTTTGTTTGGTTTCCCATCCGGTGTCCAGTACCCACATTAGAGCTTGATTATATCGGGATTAGCGCCGCGTAGGGCCCCATTGTTTTTCATACTCAGGACTCGAACCCGAGACATATGGTTAAGGGAAGAGCAGTCCCATCCACTGTGGTGGTCACATGAGATAAGGTTTTATTCATAGAGATGATTTTCTTTATACAACAAATGCAACTATATGCCAAGAACCAAAATCTGTACTTATATCAGTATAAATGCTAAGCAACTTAACATTACTAACTCCTCGTAATTGTTCATTCATAGATGATACTGGAAATAGCTCGTAAGTATTCGTCATTTATTATATTTAATACTTGCAGAATTCTAGAAGAACATTTTAAAACAATGGAAAGAGAGGGGGAGAACAAAAGGAATGTGATTACCCGTTCGCATCAACCACAGTTCTAGAGATCTTCATTTTCCTTGTAGATCCAGAGTAAAGCTCCTCAAGGCTGCAAGGCAATTTACTCTCTACTGGTGGTGGTTTTTTGGGCATAGTAGCACCCGTTCCATCACTCGCTGTTCTAAAAATATTCTCACCCCCACCAAATCCCCCAAACAAACCGCTTCCTTCGGATGAGAATCTCGTCGACTTTACTCCAGCTGACCCAAACCCGAACGGGCTGCTCCCGAAAAATTCTGCAAAAATATCCTCTGCATTACGAGGATTACCGCTAGATCCAGGTGACGGCATGTCTTTTAGACCTTCTTCACCATACTGATCATAGACTTGTCTTTTTTGTGGATCACTTAAAATCTAAACAAAAGGAGTAAAACTTGATAGTAAGAATGCATGACACCAAGATCTTATGATCATTAGAATTACTGCATATATCATATCTTTGATTCTTTCAAGATTCACAATTGGTTAAATGACTCAATTATAATAGGCGGAGGCTCAATAACATCTGTCCTAAAGAAAAGTCAGAGACAATACACTAAAACATAATACAAAACAAAACAAAATCTCTTCTTTTTTGCTTAGCAAGGGGTAAGGAGCAATCAATTAATTTAACAACCACTAGAGTTATGACAAAATCATTATAGCCATCGCTACAAGATTTGAACCGGTTGACAGCAGAAACAGAAGCCCCAGAGCCGACTAGGCCAAACAAAGAGCTTTCAATTACACAGAATTTGAAGGATAGTGAAAGGAAATACTAATATTTTGCTCCTTCTGGCATCTTTAGTATCAAAGCTCTCATAAAGTGGGACTTCCAAAGATTTTCCTTGAAGTTACACTGTCATTTTCACAAAATTAGCACAAAGTTTCGCCGTAGATAGATCCTTCAAACTTCACGAAGGTTTCAGAAAGAAACTCCATTACATATTATACTTAAGCAACAACAGAATACATAAGAATAAGTCAAGTTTTTCTGTATTGTTACTATATTTAAACGGTGTGGGATAATACTGGGTATGTTGGTGTTGTTGTATTGTGAACATTTCTATATATACGCACATTAAAAATAAAGAAAGGGTAAGTGTGACAAACTTCATAGGCCTCAGATATTTGCTTGAACTGAGCCTCAGCTTCCTTCTTGTTGTTGGGGTTCTTATCAGGATGCCATTTCATTGCTAATTTCCTGTAAGCTTTCTTCAGATCATCATCCGTCGCTGTCTTCCCTACGTTCAAAACGTTGTAATAATCCACCCCCATTTTTCTCTACCTAAAAGCAAATTTCTATTTCTGAATATGAGTTTCCAACTCAATATCATCAAAATTCAGACATCTCCTTATCTTCCCAAAAGTTCAGCCAAAGGGGGCCTTTAGAACTGCAAATTCAAAAAATAAGCAGATCAAGATATGAAAATGAAAATATCTCAGTTCTGCATTAGAAATTTTAACTCAAGATAATCATAAATTCAAAGAACATTATCTATCTTTCACCAGATACCAAATAAATATTGGTCATGAAAATGAAATTGTGTAGAAGATTAAAGATATCATAAATTCAATCAGAAATTTTCAAACTTTCTCACAGTGGAGTAAAATGGGGTCTTTGAAACATAATATTCAACACATACCCAGATCAATATTCACAATAAAAATGAAAAAGTTCCTGTTTTTTTTATTCAAGATCGCCAAATATTTAAAACAAACGTACCTTTATAAAAAATTCCCAAGGAAAATGAAAATTTTGATATTTCTGACTCTGTAACAAATTCCAAATAATATTTCCTGAGTTTCAGCATATACTGAGATCAAGAATTGCCATGAAATGAAAATGGAAGCTTGTTGAAGGGAGAAATATTAGAATAGGAAATTTGAAGGTTTGTGAAATTTACTAAAACAAAGAGACCTTTGGTCACCTTGATATTCAAGGAATGACACAAAATGAGATTTTCTTTTCTTGCTACAAAGTGTTTAACGCAATGTTGTTTTAGTTTTACTATTTTTCTGATATTTCAACGAGAATAACGGAACCTCATGCACTATCTCTCTTTTTGTTTTTGTTTTCAGTTGTCTTAAAAAGAAAATGGTATTTCAATTTTTTTTACTAAGAAAGTCCATATGAACCTTTCGAATTACTAATAAAGTCTATACCTTTCGAATTCGAATGGTGCTATCCTCTTTTTCTCAATTCTCATAATCATAATGTCAGTTCTTATTCAACCAATTTTACCAATGTACGAGAAAGGGGAGACACGAAATATATTTTACTAAGAAAGTTTGTGCACCTTATCTTACCTCTAATATGCGTAAATATCATGATTTTGATTTTATCTGAAAAAAACACACACGCATCCAATTAACTTTATCCTCTATTTACCGATAAATTTGGTACTATTATTTTTTTTATTTTTTTATTTGCACCGGGCGTCCGAATCTATAAGAGTCCTGACTAATCCCGGGGGTGCACAAGCCCTCGGCAAGGAGTTTTCCGCAAGTGCACCACGGTTAATTCAGGTTTTACCCCGTCTGATGGCCCTCAGAAATTATAAGCACCCAGCCACAGGCCAACCCCTGAGGGTTTAAATTTGGTACTATTATATACTATAATAATTTTAAATTTCAGAAACAGGCCTAATTCTAATAAAGTTTAAATACAATTACTTTAGATATATGATTGAAATGGTTAATTAGCAGCAAACATTTAATGGAACAACTATTTTCACAAACACGATAGTGAAGTTCAGTTCTATCCGTTTCGATTACCAAGTGAAGCCCAGTTCCATACTTGATAAACTGCAAACAAAGATAGAAAGCTATAGAAAGTCATGAACTTCACTGCCTTCTTTTAAGAGGAGCGATACATCTCTAAATCGATCTACAACAATTGAAGGATGAGACATTCATCAGGTCAAAGGAATAAACTTCAAGAAACTTCACAACGACCATATTTGTGCAAGATTTTGTATTTATATTCAGAGTAGCTACTGATTAACAAAAACTGTAGACAACTAAGCAAAACTATCACTTGCTACATGTGAATAATACCCGACTTAGAATCACGACTGACCGATCATGGATAAGACAACCAAATAGAATACTTGAGCTCACCACTTCCTGCTTTTCCAGGTTCCTGTGTTCCTTTAAACGGTCTAGCCATATAAAGATACGAATTTACTTCCGCTTTCCCAACCAAATTTCCAATCTGTTGCCCCAACAAAAATATCTAGCTGCAGTCTAAAATATGGAACTTGAAATCTTTACAATGATATCAATATTCTCCTGTCAAGGAAACATTCCCTCCAGATACTCATCAATATTTTCATTATCTTCGTTACCCGGATTATCAGATGAAGTTGAAGCCTTGGACCCTCTACTCTTGCCTTTCCTTCGTTCATATTTATCATCCTTATTGTCATCATCACTTACAGATCTTTCCCTTTTCCTACGATGCTTATCTTTCAGGTTTTCTCTAGATTGCTCCTTCTCCTTCTCCTTCCTCTTTTTATAATGAAGCTTTTCTGCACATCTTTCACAGGTTACCAATTTCACTAGGGCCTGTTTGTTTTCTCCTGCTTCAACATATGAAAAATTTACCTCGTAGCTAGCTAGACCATCTCTCTCATCACAGTGTTTGTTACCACAAACAAATTGCCCTTTCCCAGATATCACTTCCTTTTCGGTCCTCCATCTCAGACCAATCTTGCCACTCTTATAGTGTGTCATATCGGCTAAACAATATTCTTTAAAAAGCTTGTCATAGTAGCGCTTCACCAACCTTTGCTCCCAAGATGGATTCATATCGTCTTCCTCACTTCGTATGAACCGGTATCCTTCTTTAAGTGTATCCTGATCTGTTTTAACAGGCAACTTTTCTTGTGTGAATCTCTCTCTTCCATAATATCCAACATAATCATTGAGGAATTTCTTGTGGCGATCATAAGCATTCAGGCCCAGTATGTGATCTTGGTACTGTTGTTTTCTTGCTTGTCTGTCAAAGATAGCCTGCTTAAGCGACCCAAATGAAGTCATTATTTTCTGAATTGGGTGCAAAATCTCCTGTTTATATCATAAAAACGACAAAGGTTTAAGGTTTAATTCACGTTCAGGACCGTAAACCAAAGTTTTTTCTTTGTCGCGTTGTTTTTTAATTTTCTTGATATCTTGAGTTGGTTGAGTTCTATGAGTAACCTTAGGATATCAACAATTTTGTAGTATGGTAAGGTATCCAACAATCTCCTGCAAAAGTAAATCCAATCAGAAAGCTAACTAACAAAAAGAATTAAAAGATATATCAGCCAAGGGCATTACAAGGGATAGAAAGACATAGAAGTACCAAAGTAGCCAGCAATCACCAATAACTAAGCAGTCTTACCAGTTGAGGTTATGCTTGAGATAATCTGACTGACTTCATTAAAGCAAAATTCGTATATATTTAACACAGATTAAACATGCAGATAAAACGCTAGTTAATCATAGTTTTCTAAATTTAATTAGTTTTAGAAGTTCAAGTACAAAAATGCAAATGCTCATCTGCTTCCCAACAATCATGTCGGAAGCATGAACCAGTAAGGCAAATTTTGCATTTCCACCGGCTAAGGTACGCAATATGACAAACATGTTAGCAATTCTTTCGCTTACCAAGCTTCCTAGTGTTCACAGAAGGCTCCTCTTAAAAATAGAGTTCCTATATTACCTTTTTTATTATGTCACATATCTCTTAAGTGAAAAAAAAAAAAATAACAAAAGAAGCGCCTCGTGTGTACCAAGGCAGCACGGACTCAAACTGTTTTCCAATTCCTAATTAAGGAGGATCTCCAAAATATTATTGCTTACTTTGGATCCCAAAATAGATATCCTAAATTATCACTTCAACATATATACCATTCGCAACTCTACAACATTGCAGAAAAAAGTGTGAAGGGCTTGTCTTTTAAATACTAATAATATCTTTTGATAGAGTGTTGGATAAGAATAACTATAAGGTTCATTCATTAACACTAAAGTAAGATGTCTCTTCATTCAACATTGTAGTTACCTTTTCGATTTCGACCAATCAATATCTTAGGGTTTGCTATGAGGGACTGAACCTTAGGTTTGATTGATTCCACATGAGAAATCATCAACATTTCAACTCTCTGGACCTTTGTTTAACGAAACTTAAAAGGAAATTGTGGCTCAATACAGTTGATGTGGAGTTATTGAATGCATATAGAAAGATATAGCAAACTAAATTGAAGCTCTAATATTTTTGATTAATCATACGAGTAAAAGAAGCTATATATAGGAAATTAGGTTCGATTACCATAACCACAAATTTGAAACAAAAAAAAAAAAACAATTTATAACCCTAAGTCCAAACAACAGAAAGAAGAACAAAAAATGTAAATAGAACGGAGAGATAATAGTAACCTGAACACAGTAAGATCAGACAACGAACAAAGAAAGCCTTCGATGGGGGACTGAGCGATGAAGAATGTATAGCGAATTTGAGAGGGCCAAATGTAGAGGATGTATGAGGTGGCTGCTGTTCAATTCATGTGTTATATTGAAGAACATACATAAATTTTTTATTTTTTCCTTTCGCCTTTTCTTCTTCAATTGTTTTCACCTTTAAAACTCTATATCTTTTGCTAATAAAAGGAAATCAAATTAAAAATTCATAATTTTAAAATAACAGTAACACTAAATATAAATCAATCAAAAAATAATAATATCAATTGCAAATCACAACTAAATTTTGGTTTAAAATAGTAAATTTTGTTAATATATTCCATAACACAAACATTAATGTTCAGTTTTTTCAACGAGTTTACTATTATTGAGTAAATTATATCCTGATATATAACTAGATTTATTGTTATTGATTGTTTTTGTTTGGTGTTTTATTGTTATTTTAGGATACTAGTCTTAGAGAACGTGCGTGCTTATTTTTGTTGACAAAAAGGTTTTGGCCAAGGTTTTGGAAGGAAAAAAAGTATTTTTGAGGAGAATCAGAAAAAAAGTAGTTTATCTCCAAAAGTATTTTTTTAAGAAGCGCTTTTGAGAAAAATACACTTAGAAGCAGTTTTTTAAAGCTTGGCCAAACACTAATTGTTGCTCAGAATTACTTTTCCAACTAATTAGCCAAACACAAACTGCTTCTCACCAAAAATACTTTTGAGAAAAGCAGTTTTGAAAATAAATACTTCTCAAAATGAGATGATTTTTGCGGCTTGACCAAACAGGCTAGTAATCATAGATTTTAAGAAAAACACATAAATATTTATATTACAAGTGTATTTAAGTTGTAAAATAAAAGTTAAGAAAAAACATAAGTTTTTTGAAAATAATGATTATTGATTATATATCTCTAACCCAATAAAGCAAAAAACCGCTCATAAACGTATTCAATTCGTCTAAATCTGTGTTATCAAACTTAAAGACTAAGTAGTATTCCACTCGTGCCGTGGGCGTATGGGCGTATGGGCGTGCCCATGGTGCGGTCAGCTATGATATACTCAACTTCTTCTTTAGTAGTTTTATATTCCAACTTTATTTATTTTAGAATAAATATAGAATATAATCTTTTAGGAATTTAATATATATTCCCTTCGGTTCATAATAAGTGACTTCTCGACCTCTTTATTTTGGTCCAAAATAAGTATTCTGTCTAATCAAGAAGAAATTAACTTTATTTTTTAAAAATTTACCCTTATTTACATATTTCAATGTGTCAAGTTAGCACTATGCAAACTTTAATTAAGGATAGTTTAGTCAAAAGATATTTTTTCTAGGAATTAGTTTGTGTCAAATGCCAAAAAGTCACTTACTATAGATCAAAGGGAATAATAAATCTTTATTTTCCGTTTTTTATATAAAGTATTAAAGTTCTATCGTATTTTGTTATTCTTATTTAAGTTACGGTGATTATTCACTTTTTGGCCAAATAACATAGCAACGTTAAATTATTAAAAAAAATAGATTATAATTAAAAATGAAAATACTAAACGAATTAAGGGGCAATCTTGCAGTACTTTGGAAAAAGCATAAGATGAAAAGAAATTATATAAAGATTTCTAAACGTAATGGAACTAAAAATTATAACGCGTTCAAGGATCCACGGGAAAAAAAAAATTCTCTTTTGTAATATGAAAGTGAATAACAAAAAAATATTTTTGTATTTCACGTAAGTCTAATAAGGTAAGAATGTATAAGTAGAATCAATTTAAATTTCTAAGTATTAGGAAATACTACCTAATTCAAATGGCGAAAGAATTAATAGCCAAAATTTTAGTTGACTTTAAAGTCTTAAATATTAGAAAAATAATTAAATTACAAATTTTTCCAATGTAAATTTATTTTTAAAAGGTAAAAAAGACGAACAATATTTCGTTAAGGGCCTTCTTGCTTTTAATATAGTATAGATATAGATAGATTGATTTTTCAATTGTATTAACTAGCATTAGCAAAAAGGTGTAGAGTTTTAACAGGGAAAATTGAATAAAAAAGACGAACAAATAAAAAATAAGAAGAGTTAATTAGAAAATTAATCCAAAAATCTCATATAGTTGCTGTTCTCACGCACTACCAAAAAAAAAGTGAAACCAATTTCAGCGCCAATTAAAAAATTTGGGGTTTTGAGTAGACACTTCGAGGGACTTTAAATAGGAAACAATATAATTCAAAAGGGAAATAGCAACAACCAAAAGTTTAAGTACAAAAAATACAAGCACGGATAATTTAGAGGAATTATACCTAAACCTTAAAATAAATTGTAAGTAACCTACTACAACAAGTTAAATTGCGCCAAGGTGAATTTTTACGGTGTCGGTATATGCCACTTAAATCCATATTAATAAGGGATAAGACATCGTGCAGTTCCCAAAATGTGACATCTTTATCGTCATTACTTACATTTCCATCTTAGCGAATCAACCTAAGCGCAGCATTTAGTAAAAATCAAATACAGATTGCGAAATAACTACATCCTACAATCGTATTCCAAATTACACGGAAAATCGGCAAGACCACATATTATCGAACATGCGTAAATGACAATTTAGATTAGACAAGTAGTACGGCCAACAACCCCTGCCAATTGTTTAGCCTGGCAAATATCTGCACTCTGACCTCATTCCAAATTGCACCATCAACTCATCACAAAATACATATTCCAATGAAAGAAGTTAGTCGAAAAAGAAGGAAGCTTTTTCTCGTCAGATTTTGACGATGGCCAAAGCTAACAACATTTTGAACATATGTTTGCATGTCAGTTTCATTTGCACAAGAAACAAACATCCACATGCTGGGAAATCATTCTTTTCCTGTAGATATTAGACTGTCAGGAAAAATTTCAGATCACTAGTTTATCAAGTGAAGAGCTTGAATCCACCGCTGAGAGACATACAAGTATAAGAAGGCAACCTATACAATGATAGGGAGAGATGTATCTATGAAAATTTTCAACCAAAAAGACATTTTTCTTTAGAATCCACACTTCCATATCTACAGCCAGACATAGAAAAACTGCTCATAACAAGCTTCAGCACAACCACCTTAACTGCCTGGAGCCGAGTCTGATAAACCAGATGAAGAAGCAACTGTAACAGTTTCACCTACCACCGTCTTCAATTTCTGAGATGAACTATCCCCGGAGAACCCAGAGTCCGACACGTCACCAATGTCAAGAGTGTCTGGAAGCTTTTCAGAAAAATCACCAGAGTAAAGCTTTAAGAAGAAAGAGAAAAATTTCCATCAGAACCATGAAGTTAAAGCACCTGAAATCAATTCTATATTATATTGGCACTATGAAATATCTATTAGATGGAAATTAAAGGGGCGCAACCTTGAATTGGCACCTTTCCTACCACACTGCCTAGCTTGCACAATACATTATAGTTCCTGTTTCAGAATAGCTGAACAGAAATAACAGCTGGCCGGGTAACTAAAGTATCATTATGCCGCAGTGCTGCACTAAGGATAGAAAAGATATGCTCCCTCTTTGCATCTGCCCACCCACCCCACCCTGGTTTAAAAGACTAAAAGAGGTCTATTTCACGG